>WNWK01044567.1:0-15052 GCA_009830355.1 Cherax destructor | reverse complement strand
CATGATACACTGTTTCTATTAAAAGCCATACTGGCTTCTTAGACATACTTAAGATTATCTTCAGATTTAATGGGACTAACTTAAGATTTAATAGGCAATAGCTATATTAGGAATTTTAGGCTTGTTATTTTCCCTTATTATCATCAAGGTTCTACATGTACTAGCATAGGGTATCTACCAAAAGGTCTTAGGGTAAAAGGGAGGACATTATTAGGCTAAAAGATACTTACTCAGGTTTAGCTGCTGCATCTGAAAACTTATTGGTCTTCACATTCCTCTTAAAGGGTATTTAAACCAACATGACAAAAATAGAGCTATATTAAGAAGTATATACATATAATATACAGGTTTCCACTCCCAAACATATAATCAGCTCTTCCAAAGCACATGGCTCAGCTGAGCACCAACCCTCTTTCTCAACATTTCTTAACCTTCAGTGTCTTGATACACTGAAGATCACAGAATGTCATGGTGACATCGATTTACAACTCTCCCCATTACCTTTGGGCACTCATTCACCCTGGGCCGAGCAAAATCAGCACCTCAACACCAGCTCACTCCAGCTGCCATTGTTCTCAGGAAGGGCATTGTGGGAAAACAAACCTCTCTCTAAGCTCCTCCTCAAAACATACACATCACTTTGCAAATCCTCCCCAACATCTCTTATGTTATTACAATGAGACATGCAACTTACAATTAATTAGTTAATAATATGTGTGCATTATTTATATAACCTATTATATTGAGAAAAATCAGTTAAATCAGCTCTTAAGCTTTTAAGGCTGGCCAAGCCTTTTAAACTCTACTGAGCAGTACCGGTTGGGATTAACTAATATAATTAGGCATTCATGTTATTTAATTACAATAATACATGCTGGGTTCCATAGCCCCCATAACAAGTCCATAATACCCCATAACACCCTCCTCCAGACGGAGTCTTATAAAGACGGAGTCTTAGGAAGACGGAGTCTTATAAGACGGAGTCTCACAAAAGCTAGCAGTGTCCCGCAGGATACGGCTAGGGAAAATAAGGTCTTAGCCTAAAGGTGATAGTAACACTACTAGAGGTTTTAAGAGCCATACCACAGCACCATAATAACTCTTCACTGTACAGTTATACAACAAGGTGACATACAACATGGCAATCTACAAATCTCATGGCTCCACTGAACCTTCCCAGCATAAACATGCAATTCTGCCCTTACCATACACCATACAAAACCCATGAATGGAACAATACTAGAACAGAATGTAGAGGTTATTAGAAAAACAGTTCAACCATATCCCCATACTGCAGGGTGTAACCATTAACTACTTTAGTGGCTATCAACATAATACCTTACAATGCAAGGACTACACACAAAGCCCACTGTGGAAGCCAGCACCGACAGGCCTGTGCCTCCGCCAAGTGTAAATCCAGCAGGCAACTGGTACTCCAGGATGGCATCTTCCTGATCAGAGATGAGAGCCAAACCCATGAGCAGTCAGGTATACCCCAGGCAGAACTTCACAAAAACATGTCAAGGTGTCTCTTACGTGGTGGCCAAAGTGACTTCCAGTCAACACCCAAAATCCTTAAAATGGTCAGGCACATATTCTCATCTTCCGTGGACTCACCCATACAGATCCTCCAACCTTATAAGGAGTGAACTGCTATAGTATTATGGAGGATACACGGGACCACTCCAGGCAAACTGCTGGACTGTTTCGTACTAGAGCACACCACACAAACAACATACCTCCCTGGACTTCTCATGTCACAGAAGGTTGTCAACTCGCCTCAACTCACAATTTTGATACCCTGACTCCCCTTCTTTCTGTCTGGCTCCAACCATCTCTCACAGTTGAATTGCTGGTAGGGAGCATTCAGGCCCGCCAAAAACAACAAGGTCAAAGCACAAGACAAACACTATGTACTAAGCATGCACCATTTATCTACATAAACATCTAGAAGAACCTCAGCAATCACAGACAAACCCATCTTAAGAGTCTGAGTCGGGTCACCATACATAGGAACAGGGTGAAACGATCCTGGGACATATACAGATGCAGAATAGACAACCAATACTAATTCTGCAACCTCTTGCAATACAAACACAAACCCTTAAGACATCTTCCCTGCATCTCTGATGCGTACATCAAGTTTACAAAAATACTTTCACGTTCAATCTCCCACAATAATTTTTGTGAATACTCAATGAACTCAATTGACATTACACACATGGAAATTGTATTGGCACCCAGGCCAGGGAATATCACATCTTCCCTGCCTCATGCTTTACTTTATCTAATACTTTTGCATCTTTTAAAACATCAGCATCAAACTTTCTAATAAACTTTAGTTGTTACATGCTGTGGCAGTCAGTGCATTTGCTCAAGGTGCCATTGAATTTGGGAACCATGAAGCATGGAATGCCCACTGACTCACTAAGCACTACAACGGTATTGAAGGAATTTCACTTTTTCCTCCATATCCCTGTTTTCATGCAGATTACTCACACACAAATATTGTCGAATTGGCTCAGCTTCCTCTTTATCAATTCTTCATGAAGTCTTGACTTTACCCCTTTAGTGACATCCCAAACTTTTACAAGGTTACACGGTGGTTGAGCCAACTCTCCAACACTTCTTAGAAAGACCAAACATTATCTCCAATCTCTCTCAAACATGGAATTTCTTACATACTGGCCATTACATACAGAGTATTATTTTTGCACCTCTTTACATACTGGATCCACTGAAACATTGGTCACTCTAGGCTTTGATATAATGCTAAATCCTCTAAATCAGTTACTGTATACATTATTCTTACACCTTTCTGCTGGGTGTGGATTATATATCTTACTCTTTTGAGAACTTTCCCACACCATGGTCAGCTCACAGCAACTTTCCATACATTTTCTCACATGAACTGGCTCCAATGCCAGCACCTCATCTCCAGCCTCCAGAGCATTATGGTCCACGTCATGGTCCCACTTCATCATTTGGGTCTGGTTGATGGGTACTTTCACTGGTACCATCCATTTCATACAAGCCAAACAGTATCTGAAACTGAGAAAAGCCCTGAGGGAAGCATCACCATTCTCCTGCCAATAGCTCAGATTCCAGAGTGCTTCCCACTCAGCAGTTACAAAGAGAGGGGTCCTTCATCCTGCAGATGTTAGTATTGTCTATACTACAGGCTTGCATTCTTGCCTTTAGGGTTTGATGACATCTTTCACTACCCCTGAGATTGAGGGTGATAGGCAGTTGAAATTTTAGGCTGTACATCTAACCCCCGTTAACACATTTCTAAATAGTTTTGAAGTAAAGCTAGACCCTGATCGGTTTGTACCTCCCTAGGAAAGCTAACATGAGAAAAGAACTTCTCAAAGCCCTTAAGACTACACGAGTTGTCATCCTATATAGAGGACTGCTTTCAGGTACCTGGTAGAGCAATTTGTTGTGAGTAAATAATCATTTCCCATTCTGTCCTTGGGACTGACCAACTACATCTACTATCAGCTTGTTGAAGGGTCCACTTGGTGTTGAAATAAGCTGAAAGGGAACAGGTTTAATACACGGACAAGGTTTCACATTGACAGACATGATAGGTCTTACTATTCTTCCACAGTCTCCCACAGCTGAGCCCTGAAGAAATGCCTGAAACCTTGACATCATTTGGTGACAAACACTTGTTCTCCTCCTTGGTACTACAAACAGAGGCAACTTCTCTGTAAAAGTTTCCTCTGAAATGAAAGCACTTATTAAATTGTGAATTGCTCTCAGCCACAGCTGAGGCTCTGCTCAGTGTGACATCATTCTCCTGCAGCAGAAATTAAATGCACCTTAGTAGATGCAGCTTCTCCTCACACTCCTGAATTGGATCTAGCTCCAAACATGCTCGCTTTGGCTGGAAACACTCCTTTCTTCAGTTGACTGCAGTTCAACATCAGAAAACAGTGTTTCCAGACTTAAGCCCCTCATCATCCTCATGAGAAATATCATAAAGACTATTGATAGCATGATCATGAGCCATACTTCTCATGGTGGAACCAGTAGGGAGAAGGTCTGGAAGGGTCTCTAGCCTTCTCCTCCCAAACTTTGGGAATTGGTTCCCTACCAGATGTTCCTCACTGTCTAACAGGCCCATTACATTATTTCCTAATAAGAGGTCAACACCCTCGGGAATCTCATCTGAAATACCTACAGGAGATAGCCAACTTGGTATGCGGATTCTAACTGTGTACAGGTGTTCTATGGTCGAACCCGTAATACCCTTCAATAATATATCTTTCCCAGCATAGGTATCATTAGACACTGGCAGTACTCCAGCACGAGCAAAGAGTAGGTGCTACATCCATCTCTCAAGGACAACATGTTCTCAACCCTGCCCACATCCTTATGCAAGGCCACTGTGGACTTACTAGCAAAACCTGCATCTGGGGTCTACCCTGGGGTTCTCTCATTTGCCTTGAAGACCTAATGCACTGGAGGAAACTTCAGTGATTCCCTGGGATTCCTCCTTTCTGATTTAGAAAGCAATACTTTTTATGTGACCAGTCTTGTTACAGTAGTAACAGGTATTCCTAAGTATGTTTACCGTTTGAGTAGGATCAGTACTGTGTGCTCGAGGAACTGAAACATTACTTGATGGTCTAGGTAAACTTTGAGCTCCAGCTGACTTACCTTTCCCTTCTGTTTGAGAGGGTGCCTCAGCCTTCATTTGTCCCTGAAAATTCTGTCCCACCTACCTTATGACCATAGGATTTGAATAAGGTTTAGAAAAGACAGGAAATTTTTTGAATGAGCATGACTGTTTTTACCTACCAATTCCTTATGAGCTAAGAATCTGTCACCCAAATCCATTGCTGCTGAAAGATTATCTGCTTTGTCCTCCAAATATTCTCTAAGGTCAACAGGGATTGCATTAAAGAATTCCTCATGAACAATTAGGTCTACTAACTTTCCTCATAGTCCTTGTTCACTCCTTTGAACAAGCCCACTTCTTAAACAGGAACAGTTTATCATTCCCTAACTCAGTTAAGGTCTGCCCCTCCTGAAATTTTTTACTTGAACCTTGCCTATATTTCTCAGGTATCATTTGGCATAAAGCAATACTACCTCCTTTTACTTTCATAATCAGAAAATTCTCCTTCTTCCAGAGTCTCTACTTCCTGAAAACCTTTGCCTACAAGCTGTGTGCGAACTAGGTAGCCCATTGCTGTTTGGGCCATCTTTGCCTCTTTGCAGTCTTCTCAAAAAAGGAAAAAATATCTGTCTGGGTCATTCTCTTTGAAACTTAGGGACAAAATTCTGTAGCTTTACTTAGGTTAAAGTACTGCTCAGGCTCTTGGTCTGAACCTCCCAACCCTTTACGTACTCTCTCCTGAGTTTCCTAAGAATTTTGTCCTATCTGCCATCAGCTATCTCAAGTTTCATCATCGTCTTTTATTACCTGCAGGAGGTGATTCCTCCTGTTCACTGTTAACAGACATGTTTACTGATGAATTATTTACCTCCTCACTGAAGCCAGAAAATTCTAAAGATTCAGCTTCTGACATATTTACTCCTTAAATTCCTCGCACAGCATCAATGGACAAGGTCTACACAGTAAGCATTAAAAATAACACAAGTTCTATGGAAAAATCTTCACATGGCACTCTACCATAACCAATAAACAAAAATGTGCTACTCAACTTTAATCCCCACTCTGGAGAAACAGCCTGTAAACTAATACATGAACCTTCCACTGACACCACCAAGGTAATTTTACAAGGTAAATTTTACAAGGTAAATTTTATCCTACCAAAACATGTGACTCATAACCCTATCTCATACCAGTACATCTCAAAGAATGTTTTGAGTTATTTTAACAACCAAATAACTCTCCTGGTTAAGGCCCTATGTTATGTTATTTTCCTTTATTATCATCAAGGTTCTACATGTACTAGCATAGGTATCTACTCAAAAGGTCTTAGGGTAAAGGAGGACATTATTAGGCTAAAAGATACTTACTCAGGTTTAGCTGCTGCATCTGAAACTTATTGGTCTTCATGACCTCTTAAAGGTTATTTAAACCAACATTATAAAAAATAGAGCTATATTAACCCTTTGGGGTTTGTGCCTGTACTAGTACGTTTTTACTAAGCAGGGGTTGGTGCTGTACTAGTACGCGTAAATTCTAGCGGCTTCAAATCGAGGGGGAGAAAGCTGCAAGCCTACATATGATAGAATGGGCTATGATAAGTGTGCGCAGTAGAAACACCTATCCACCCACATTGCATTGTGGGAGTGGTAATTCAGTGCACCTTTGTCACCAAGCCAAGTGGTGGCACACCTCACCGTGTGAGTGGTAGGAAAGCAGGGGGAGGGAAGACAGTGGGGTGGGTGGGGAATACAGTGGGTGAAGTGGGAAGACAGTGGGGAGTGGGGAAGGCAGTGGGGGAGGGGGAAGACAGTGGGGTGGGTGGGGAATACAGTGGGTGAAGTGGGGAAGACAGTGGGGGAGTGGGGAAGGCAGTGGGGAGGAAGGTGGGAAGACAGTGGGGTGGGTGGGGACAGTGGGGGTGGGGAAGACAGTGGGGTGGGGTGGGGAAGACAGTGGTGGGTGGGGAAGGCAGTGGGGAAGACAGTGGGGGTGGGAAGACAGTGGGGTGGGGAAGACAGGGAAGGCTGGCTGGCTGGCTGGCAGGCAGGCAGGCAGGCTGACCAGCTGGCTGGCTCTGTCACACAGGTACACATAAATACATAAGAGTAAATAACCAAGGATAAATACATAGTGTAATACAGAGGATAAATACATAGTGTAAATTACTCTAGGATAATCCAAAAATTCAGACAGACAGACAGACAGACAGACAGACAGACAGACAGACAGACAGACAGACAGACAGACAGACAGACAGACAGACAGATAAAACAGTGAAAACAAATAAAGGGAAGGCAGTGTATCCTCATTTGTCAAATGTCACTCTTGATAAGACGAGGCTAACTCCCTGGCTAACTGGCAGGGAGACAGGCAGGGCAGGGATAGTGGCAGGGAGGGAGGGAGGTAGGGGTTGAGGCAGGCGAAGGCAGTGTTCCTCATTTGTCAAATGTCATCACTCTTGATAAGATGAGGCTAACCCTGGCTGGCTGGCAGGGAGGCAGGCTGGGAGGGTGGGAGGGAGTGGAGTAAGGGGGCAGGCGAAGGCAGTGTTCCTCATTTGTCAAATGTCATCACTCTTGAAAAGATGAGGCTAACCCTGGCTGGCTGGCAGGGAGGCAGGAGGGTGGGAGGGAGGCAGGGTAGGGTGGAGGTTGATAGTAATTGATTAACAATGTCATCACCCAAAAAGATGAGGCTGGTCCTCTGGCTGGCTGGCAGGGGAGGCTGCAGGAGGGAGGGCAGGCAGCAGAAGTATGTTCCTCATTTGTCAAACACACCTGAAAGATGAGTGTGGCTGGCAGGGGAGGCAGAGGGAGGGTGCTGGCAGGGAGGAGGCAGGGAAGAGGCAGGAGAAGCGCACAAATGCCTGGGTTTAGCAGATGGCAAACAGCATGGGCACTAACAGATTGCAATTGATTACTGATAAGACACTGACATTTGCCATCTTCCTTCAATAATAATAATATAATAATAATAATAATTTATTATTATTATTATTATTATTATTATTATTATTATTATTATTATATTTCATATCTTAATATGTATAATTGTATTATGTGGCCTTGTGGAGATAGGACATAGCCAGCAGTTGTTAGCAACTGTTACAAGCCAGTTAACTGAATGTGGTTGTTGCCAGCTGGCTGTTATCAGCCAGCTGGCTGGCCATCATTCACCGCGCCAGCCAGCTGGTCAGCTAGCCAGCCAGCCGCTGGTCAGCGTTGCCAGCCAGCTGGTCACAGCTGTTGCTAGCCAGCCGCCGTCAACCGGTCAAAGGCCAGCCGGCTTGCTGGCTGACCAGCCAGCCGGCTGGCTTGCTGACCAGTTGGCTGGCTGGTTGGCTAGCTGACCAGCTGGCTGGCTACAGTTGACCAGCTGGCTGGCTGGGCTAGGCTGACCAGCTGGCTGGCTGGCTAGTTGACCAGCTGGCTGGCTGAACAGCTGTCTGGTGGATGGATGGCCAGCCGGGCTGGCTGGCTTGCTGGCTGACCAGCCAGCCAGCTGGCTGGCTGGCTTACTGACCAGTTGGCTGGCTGGCTGAACAGCTGGTTGCTGGCTGGCTGGCTGGCTGTGTCTATCTCACAGGAACACATAAATACAATTATACATAGTGTAAATTACCTAGGATACACGTGAGAATATAATAATAATAATAATAATAATAATAATAATAATAATAATAATAATAATTATTATTATTATTATTATTATTATTATGAAGGAAGGTGTAAATGTCATCTTATCAGTAATCCAATTACAAATCTGACATTTGAAGAGGGGTGAGGGTCTTCTTATCTTGTTTATTATCTGCTAAACTAATTACTGTTGACATTTGATGCCTTCTGCCTTCCTGCCTCAACCCCTGCCTCTCTCCCTCCCTGCCACTCTCCTCCCTCCTTGCCTGCCTCCCTGCCAGCCACATAGGGTTAGCCTCATCTTTTCAAGAGTGATGACATTTGACAAATGAGGAACACTGCCTTCGCCTGCCTGCCTAAACCCCCCTGCCTCCCTCCCTCCCTGCCACTATCCCTGCCTCCCTCCCTCCCTGCCTGCCTCCCTGCCAGCCAGCCAGGGGTTAGCCTCATCTTTTCAAGAGTGATGACATTTGACAAATGAGGAACACTGCCTTCGCCTGCCTGCCTCAACCCCTGCCTCCCTCCCTCCCTGCCACTATCCCTGCCTCCCTCCCTCCCACCCTCCCTGCCTGCCTCCCTGCCAGCCAGCCAGGGGTTAGCCTCATCTTTTCAAGAGTGATGACATTTGACAAATGAGGAACACTGCCTTCGCCTGCCTGCCTCAACCCCTGCCTCCCTCCCTCCCTGCCACTATCCCTGCCTCCCTCCCTCCCACCCTCCCAGCCTGCCTCCCTGCCAGCCAGCCAGGGGTTAGCCTCATCTTATCAAGAGTGATGACATTTGACAAATGAGGAACACTGCCTTCGCCTGCCTGCCTCAACCCCTGCCTCCCTCCCTCCCTGCCACTATCCCTGCCTCCCTCCCTCCCTGCCTGTCTCCCTGCCAGTTAGCCAGGGGTTAGCCTCGTCTTATCAAGAGTGATGACATTTGACAAATGAGGATACACTGCCTTCCCTTTATTTGTTTTCACTGTTTTATCTGTCTGTCTGTCTGTCTGTCTGTCTGTCTGTCTGTCTGTCTGTCTGTCTGTCTGTCTGTCTGTCTGTCTGTCTGTCTGAATTTTTTTTGGATTATCCTAGGTAATTTACACTATGTATTTATCCTCTGTAATTTACACTATGTATTTATCCTTGGTTATTTACTCTTATGTATTTATGTGTACCTGTGTGACAGAGCCAGCCAGCTGGTCAGCCTGCCTGCCTGCCTGCCTGCCAGCCAGCCAGCCAGCCTTCCCCCCACTGTCTTCCCCACCCCCACTGTCTTCCCCACCCCACTGTTTTCCCCCACTGCCTTCCCCACCCACCCCACTGTCTTCCCCACCCACCCCACTGTCTTCCCCACCCCCACTGTCATCCCCACCCACCCCACTGTCTTCCCCACCTTCCCACTCCCCACTGCCTTCCCACTCCCCCACTGTCTTCCCACTTCACCCACTGTATTCCCCACCCACCCCACTGTCTTCCCCACTCCCCCACTGCCTTCCCCACTCCCCCCCCTGTCTTCCCCACTTCACCCACTGTATTCCCCACCCACCCCACTGTCTTCCCACTCCCCCACTGCTTTCCCTACCACTCACACTGCGGGAGTGAGGATACTTACCACTTGGCTTGGTGACAAAGGTGCACTGAATTACCACTCCCACAATGCAATGGGGGTGGATAGATTTGTTTCCTACTGCGACACTTATCACATAGACCCATTCTATCATGTAGGCTTACCAGCTTTCTCCCCTGATTTGAAGCCGCTAGAATTTACGCGTACTAGTACGGCACCAACCCCTGCTTGTAAAACGTACTAGTACGGCACCGACCCCCAAAGGGTTAATATAGCTCTATTTTTATAATGTTGGTTTAAATAACCTTTAAGAGGAATGTGAAGACCAATAAGTTTTCAGATGCAGCAGCTAAACCTGAGTAAGTATCTTTAGCCTAATAATGTCCTCCTTTACCCTAAGACCTTTTGAGTAGATACCCTATGCTAGTACATGTAGAACCTTGATGATAATAAGGAAAATAACATAACATGGGGGCCTTAACCGGAGAGTTATTTGACTGTTAAAATAACTCAAAAAATTCTTTGAGATGTACTGGTATGAGATAGGGTTATGAGTCACATGTTTTGGTAGGATAAAATTTACCTTGTAAATTTACCTTGTAAAAATTACCTTGGTGGTGTCAGTGGAAGGTTCATGTATTAGTTTACAGGCTGTTTCTCCAGAGTGGGGATTAAAGTTGAGTAACACATTTTGTTTGTGGTTATGGTAGAGTGCCATGTGAAGATTTTTCCATAGAACTTGTGTTATTTTTTTAATGTACCTGTGTAAAGACCTTGTCCATTGATGCTGTGCAGGAATTTAAGGGTAAATATGTCAGAAGCTGAATCTTTAGAATTTTCTGGCTTCAGTGAGGAGGTAAATAATCATCAGTAAACATGTCTGTTAACAGTGAACAGGAGGAATCACCTCCTGCAGGTAATAAGGAAGCGATGATGAAATTTGGGAGATAGCTTTGATGGCAGATAGGACAAAATTCTTAGAAACTCAGGAGAGAGTACGTAAAGGGTTAGGAGGTTCAGACCAAGAGCCTGAGCAGTACTTTAACCTAAGTAAAGCTGCAAATTTTGTCCCTAAGTTTACAGAGAATGACCCAGACAGATATTTTTCTTTTTGAGAAGACTGCAAAGGAGCAAAGATGGCCCAAACAGCAATGGGCTACCCTAGTTCGCACAGCTTGTAGGCAAAGGTTTTCAGAGAGTAGAGACTCTGGAAGAAGGAAAATTTTCTGATTATGAGAAAGTAAAGGAGGTAGTATTGCTTGTATACCAAATGATACCTGAGAAATATAGGCAAAGGTTCAGAAGTAAAATTTCAGGAGGGGCAGACCTTAACTGAGTTAGGGAATGATAAACTGTTCCTGTTTAAGAAGTGGGCTTGTTCAAAAGGAGTGAACAAGGACTATGAGAAGTTAGTAGACCTAATTGTTCATGAGGAATGTACAATGCAATCCTGTTGACCTTAGAGAATATTTGGAGGACAAAAACCCAGATAATCTTTCAGCAGCAATGGATTTGGGTGACAGATTCTTAGCTCATAAGGAATTGGTAGGTAAAACAGTCATGCTCATTCAAAAATTTCCTGTCTTTTCTAAACCTTATTCCAAATCCTATGGTCATAAAGGTAGGTGGGACAAGAATTTTCAGGGACAAATGAAGGCTGAGGCACCCTCTCAAACAGAAGGGAAAGGTAAGTCAGCTGGAGCTCAAAGTTTACCTAGACCATCAAATAATGTTTCAGTTCCTCGAGCACACAGTACTAGTCCTACTCAAACGGTAAACATACCTTAGGAATTATACCTGTTACTACTGTAACAAGACTGGTCACATACAAAGTATTGCTTTCTAAACAGCAAGATCAGAGAAAGGAGGAACAATCCCAGGAATCCTAACTGCAGAGACACATCCGGTGGCTTGCATTAGGTCTTCAAGGCAAGGTGAGGAGGAACCTTAGAATTAGACCCAGGATGCGGGTTTTTGCTAGTAAGTCCACAGTGGCCTTGCATAAGGATGTGGGCAGGGTTGAGAACATGTTGTCCTTGAGAGATGGATGTAGCACCTACTCTTGCTACGTGCTGGAGTACTGCCAGTGTCTAATGATACCTATACTGGGAAAGATATATTATTGAAGGGTATTAGGTTCGACCATAAGAACACCTGTACACAAGTTATGGGTAGAATCCGCATACCAAGTTGGCTATCTCCTGTAGGTATTTCAGATGAGATTCCTTTGAGGGGGTTGACCTCTTATTAGGAAATAATGTAATGGGCCTGTTAGACAGTGAGGAACATCTAGTAAGGGAGAACCAATTCCCAAAGTTTGGGAGGAGAAGGCTAGAGAGACCTTCAGACCTTCTCCCTACTGGTTCCACCATGAGAAGTATGGCTCATGACATGCTATCAATAGTCTTTATGATATTTCTCATGAGGATGATGAGGGCTTAAGTCTGGAAACACTGTTTTCTGATGTTGAACTGCAGTCAACTGAAGAAAGGGATGTTCCAGCCAAAGCTGAGCATGTTTGGAGCATAGATCAATTCAGGAGTGGAGAAGCTGCATCTACTAAGGTGCATTTAATTTCTGTACAGGAGAATGATGTCACACTGAGCAGAGCCTCAGCTGGCTGAGGAAGCAGTTTCACAATTTAATAAGTGCTTTCATTTCAGAGAGGAAACTTTACAGAGAAGTTGCCTCTGTTTGTAGTACCAAGGAAGGAGAACAAGTGTTTTGTCACCAAATGATGATGTCCAAGGTTTCCAGGCATTTCTTCAAGACTCAGCTGTGGGAGACTGTGGAAGAATATAGTAAGACCTATCATGTCTGTCAATGTAGAGGGAAACCTGTCCGTGTATTAAACCTGTTCCCTTCAGCTTATTTCAGCACCAGGTGGACCCTTCAGCAAGCTGATAGTAGATGTAGTTGGTCCAGTCCCAAGACCAGAATGGGAAATGATTATTTACTCACAACAAATTGCTCTACTACCAGGTACCTGAAAGCAGTCCCTCTATATAGGATGACAATCTGTAGTCTTAAGGGCTTTGAGAAGTTCTTTTCTCATGTTGGCTTTCCTAGGGAGGTACAAACCGATCAGGGGTCTAACTTTACTTCAAAACTATTTAGAAATGTGTTAACGGGTTAGATGTACAGCCTAAAATTTCAACTGCCTATCACCCTCAATCTCAGGGGGTAGTGAAAAGATGTCATCAAACCCTAAGCAAAGATGCAAGCCGTAGTATAGACAAATACTAACATCTGGGATGAGGGCCCCCTCTTTGTAACTGCTGAGGGGGGAAGCACCGGGAATCTCTGAGCTATTGGCTTGGGGAGAATGGTGATGCTTCCCCTCGGAGCTTTTTCTCAGTTTCAGATACTGTTTGGCTTGTATGAAATGGATGGTACCAGTAAAAGTACCCATCAACCAGCCCTTTAAATGATGAAGTGGGACCATGACGTGGACCATAATGCTCGGGAGGCTGGAGATGAGGTGCTGGCATTGGAGCCAGTTCATGGAAAATGTAGGGAAAGTTGCTGTGAGCTGACCATGGTGGGGGGAAAGTTCTCAAGAGTAAGATATATAATCCACACCCCCGAGCAAAAAAGGGTTTAAGAATAATGTATACAGTAACTGGTTAGAGGATTTAGCATTATATCAGAAACCTAGAGGACCAATGTTTCAGTGGATCCAGTATAAAGAGGTGCAAAATAATACTCTGTATGTAAGGCCGAAAAGTATGTAAGAAATTCCATGTTTATGAGAGAGATTGAGAAATAATGTTTGGTCTTTCAAAGGAAAGTGTTGGAGAGCTGGCTCAACCACCTGTAACCTTGTAAAAGTTTGGGATGTCACAAAAGGGTAAAGTAAAGACTTCATGAAAAAATTTGGGATAAGGAAGCGGGAGCCAATTCGACAATATTTGTGTGTGAGTAATCTGCATGAAAACAGGGATATGGAGGAAAAGTGAAATTCCTTCAATACCAGTTTGTAGTGCTTAGTGAGAGTCAGTGGCATTCCCATGCTTCATGGTTCCCAAATTCAATGGCACCTTGAGAAATGCACTGACTGCCACAAATAATGTAACAACTAAAGTTTACTGGCTTAGAAAGTTTGATGCTGATGTTTTAAAAAATGCAAAAGTATTAGATAAAATAAAGCATGAGGCAGGAAGATGTGATATTCCTGGCCTGGGTGCCAATACAATTTCCATGTGTGTAATGTCAATTGAGTTCATTGAGTATTCAAAATTATTGTGGGAGATTGAACGGGTATTTTTTGTAAACTTGATGTACGCATCCAGGGTACGGAAGATGTCTTGGGGTTTGTGTTTGTATTGCAAGAGGTTGCAGAATTAGTATTGGTTTTCTATTCTGCATCTGTATATCCCAGGATCGTTTCATCCTGTTCCTATGTATGGTGACCCGACTAGACTCTTAAGATGGGTTTTGTCTGTGATTGCTGAGGTTCTTCTAGATGTTTATGTAGATAAATGGTGCATGCTTAGTACATAGTGTTTGTCTTGTGCTGACCTTGTTGTTTTTGGTGGGCCTGAATGCTCCCTACCAAATTTAACTGTGAAGGAGATGGTTGGAGCCAGACAAGAGAAGGGAGTCAGGGTATCAAAAATTGTGAGTTGAAGGGGAGTTGACAACCTCTGTGACATGAGAAGTCCAGGGAGGTATGTTGTTTGTGTCTTGGTTTCTAAGTACGAAACGGTCCAACGGTTGCCTGAGTGGTCCCTGTATCTCCTCCATGTACTATACAGTTCCTCCTTATAAGGTTGGAGGATCTGTATGGAGAGGTCCACGGAAGATGGGGTATGTGCCTGACTCATTTAAGGATTTTGGGTGTTGACTGGAGAGTCACTTTTGGTTCGGCCACCACGTAAGAGACACCTTGACATGTTTTTGTGAAGTTCTGCCTGGGGTATACCTGACTGCTCTGGGTTTGGCTCTACTCTCATCTCCTGATCAGGAAGATGCCATCCTGGAGTACCAGTTGCCTGCTGGATTTACCGCATGGAGGCACAGGCCTGTCGGTGCTCTTCCACAGTGGGCTTTGTGTGTAGTCCTTGCATTGTAAAAAGGGATTATGTTTATAACCACTAAAGTAGTTAATGGTTACACCCTGCAGTATGGGGATGTGGTTGAACTGTTTTTCTAATAACCTCTGCATTCTGTTCTAGTATTGTTCCATTCATGGGTTTTGTATGGTGTATGGTAAGGGCAGAATTGCATGTTT
>WNWK01044566.1:0-15052 GCA_009830355.1 Cherax destructor | reverse complement strand
AGCTGCGACGCTACAAATGGTGTTACGTAGCTGTCCTCGCATCTTTGGCCGCTCCTCCACAAGCTCCGTGGACGATACTTCCTTACTATTAAAGTTCTTGGTGCGACCTGTGGTCGTGATGGGGAGGTGTTACGAGACTCACCCTTACCCGTCATTATATACTTGAGCATATTCTATTAGAATATGTCTATCAATTTTATGAAAATAAGTGTTATATTGGCAAATTGTATGTCTCCTGTACGTCTAGGTAGGGTTTTATGTGACGTATAGTTAACTATCCATCCGCTTGTTAACAGGTCAAGAATTCCCGCCTTACCACGTCATCGTACCCAATGAGGGGGCCACCTGCTACACAGCTGTCAGTAGCTATTCAGCGAGACAGAGAAACAGAGAGTATTCAGTAGTCAACGAGTCAGCAAGCAGGGATCTGTCTGTGATCAGTCAGACGTCATTCAGTCATCATTGAGTCAACAGTCAGTGATCAGTTAATGATCCGTTGGTGAGCATTGTCCTCAGTGAGACTTTCATGGAGGATGGTCCTCTCACTTTTCTTGAGAAGCACCTTGGATTTATTCTTCTGACCTTTGTGAGGTTCCTGTGTGAGCCTCCAGCACCTTAAGTGGTGTTTGGCCAGTCGCGGCTCAAAGCAAGTGAGTGCACTGTAGTGAGACGCCCCACGTTGGGCGCCAGGTGTTTGTCTCAGTCGCGGCTCAAAGCAAGACGAAGAACCCGGCAATACGGATTTTTTGCCGTGCTTATGAGAAGGGGTCGCTGAGGTTTAGGCGACGGACGAGGACGTGAAGACTCAGAATTGTGCGAGTGAGTAGAGGAAAGAATGTGGACAGTATGGGATGCCAAGGTAGGGACCTCGGAGCCAAGAACATCAAAAGGATTCAAGAAAGGGGTGACTGAGGATGTAGTAAGACAGAGGAAGTCGAGGAAGTTGGGACCCCAGAAGTGGGGCGACGTTTAGCAATGCGAGAATAGAAATATGGGGAAGTCTCCCTTGAAGGCATAGATGAGAGATGGCCATAGCATACGAGAAGCCTTCCGCTTCTTTGAAACAACGAATTTCCCGCTCATTCAGGTAAACCTGACAACAGCGAGAGTACGATGGATGTGCCTCATGACAGTTAAGGCAAGAAGGAGGTAGAGTACAAGAAGGACTGGCATGGTCGTCGGCACCACAGAGTGGGCATTCGACCATGGACCTGCAATATTTCGCTGGATGACCAAAATGCCAGCAGTTTCTGCACTGTTACGGTGTAGGGGTCACCTTTCGAACTTGTAAACGTTGACCTGCAATGTAGACCGAAGGTGGGAGTTCACGGCAGTCAAACGTTAAACGAGTGACATTGCAAGGATAACGTCTTTGCTTATTGGCTGGGAGGACAAAAGTGTCAACTTTAATGATAGGGAGTTCTTGGAGCTCAAGCTGCTCCAAAATGTCATCACCACATGTCTGGAAATTCCGTTGGACAATGGTGTGGGGCAAAATGACAGTACCACTACAAGAATTAAGAGAATGATGCTTGTCAATAGTGATAGGAATAGTATCTATGGTCGTAAGAAGAGAAATACCGCAAGCTTGGCCAGCATTCTAGACCGATGATGCGAGTGCCGTTTTGAGAGCGTGTAATGAGATATCTTTACCTACATGGCGTAGGAGAGAGCTTTACCAATACTATGATCGGAAAGATAGGTAGTTGGAGTAGTCGGTCTTAGAGTAAAAGACTTTGTCCATTGAGTAGTGTGAAACAGTGTTTAAGGGGAGTGTGCGATGTGCTGGTCGTTTTTGAGATGAACGAGAAGGGAAGTGTCGAATCGTCATGTATGGGTCTTGGTCGTTTGGATGTGTGATCTGGTGTGGTCCGATGGGTGACGGGCGAGTGATCCGAAAATTGCAGCACCGTCGAGGGAGAAGCCGGAATCAAGGTTAGAGAAGAGCAAAGGTCAGATTTGTCAAAAGTCGGAACCCTGGTACCTGAAGCAGGTGACGAACCAGCACCAGCAAGAGGCACAGGGGTATTAGAGTTGTCAGAAGAGTTGTCCATTAACGACGTAGGGTCAGAACTAGGTGTGGTATCAGGAAGGGGCCTGAGGGTATTGGGTTCATGGATTGGGTCAGCTATGGTTAGGTTACTTCTTTCTTTTTATTTTTTAGAAAAAAAAGAAAGAAAAGAAAATAAAAATAAAAAAAATAAACAAAAGGGGGGAACGTGGAGGAATAGCTCCTAGGAGGAATGAAAGGGGTGTAAATCCCCCTCCACGCCCAAGAGGACCTCAACACCGCAAGTAGTGCAGATGCTGCATGGAACACGTGCCATACCCTACCCTTCATGCCAGTAAACCAGCAATTCGGGATAGCAACCTCACATCCACCTAGCCACCTCGGCGGACAAAAGAGAGGGCAGCCAGATATCCGCCACAAAGCATACTGCCTTCAGCCACCACCCCCGGAATCCGAAAGGTGGCCTCCAGAGATACACCCATCGCCCGAAAGATACCCAAGGCCACCCCCCGGGAGACCGGAGAGGGATAGGGACATCCCCAGGCGATCCAGATTCCACGGCAAACTACACCACTGCCAAGGACCTCAACGGAATGGGATGGACCACGATACCTATTCCCCTACCTAGGAGCTAGAATGCCTGTGGAAGGAAGCTCCCAGGGTAAAAATGGGAAGGAAATACGGGAGGGATGAGGAATGAAGAGGAGGAAAGGGAAAAAAAGGGAGGATGGGGAAAATGGGAAAAGGGAGGGGGGATTGGTTGGTAATTAGGTTCGGTCTGAGGAAGAAGACCAAAAGATCCAATTCTTCAGACCAAGAGCCTCTTCACCACAGCAAGGAATCCCCTTTGAAGAGGTATGCGCCTATAAATTCCTTTTTTCTGCCCTAAAAGATAATTGAGCCTATTATTCATCCATTTTGGGTCATTTCTACTTGATCTAATTTCTTTATATGGGATAAATGTTCTTTGGGCAGCCTGCATAGTGTTAAGAAAGCTGTCATATTGTTAGCTCTCTTCGTTACCTTAGTCCACAGATGATAAGTATTCTCTAAGCCCATTGTAATCTGTTAAGCGAAAATTTGGGACCCTCACTGAATTATCCCTACTATCATACATCCATTCAATGCTATAGATAACTGATTTTTGGTCGCTTGTGGCGAGTTCCTCTGTAATTTCTAAATTATTAACAAGGGTTTTCTTGTTTGCCAGAACCAAGTCAAGTAGGTTATTTTCCCTTGTAGGTTCTGTCATAAACTGCTTCAAAAACAATCCTGACCTACAGTGAACCCTCGGTTAGCAGCCGTTCCTGTTAATGGCCAACTCAGTTAGTGGCCGGTTTTACGGCTCCTGGTTAGCTGCCATTATTCCGGTAAGTGGCTGTATGGGACGCATCAACCCGCCGGCTGGGGCCGCTTACGCTTCAGTTTGGCTGTGTCTCTCGGTGTGTAAGGAAGCTGCTCATTCATCCAGACATTTCGCTTGTTTTCCATTGTTTTTTGCCAGTGCAACTGCGAAATAAGTAACCATGGCTCCCAAGAAAGTTCCTAGTAAAGTTCCTGTGGCAAAGAGAGTGACAAACACGATGGAATTTAAGAGAGAAATTATTGAGAAATATGACAGTGGTATGCGGGTGCTGGAACTTGCCAGGATGTTTGGGAAAAAACAAATCAACAATTGCAACCATCCTGTCAAAGAAAGAACAAATCAAGGATGCTGATGTTGCCAAAGGAGTAAATGTCCTTACGAAACAAAGGTCACCAATAATGGAACAAAAGGAAAAGTTATTGTTATTGTGGATTAAAGAAAAACAAATATTGGGAGACAGTGTAGTGGAGTCTGATATTTGTGGGAAGGCAAGACATTTGCATGAAGATCTTGTGAAGAAAACTCCTGGAACAAGTGCTGCTGGTAGTGAATTAAGGGCCAGCAAAGGCTGGTTTGAGAGATTTAAGAAGCGTAGTGGCATACACAGTGTTGTAAGGCATGGTGAGGCTGCAAGTTCAGACAAACATTCTTCTGAAAAGTTTGTGCAGGAATTTCAGGACTACATAAAGAGTGAAAATCTGAAACCCCAACAAGTGTTTAACTGTGACGAAACAGGTCTGTTTTGGAAGAAAATGCCCAACAGGACCTACATCACACAGGAGGAAAAGACTGCCAGGACACAAGCCTGTGAAAGACAGGCTTGTGTCTTTCAATGCAAGTGGGGATTTCAAAGTGAAGCCTTTACTCGTGTATCACTGAAACTCCCAGAGTGTTCAAGAAACACAATGTAAACAAGAAAAGTGTGTGTGTGATGTGGAAATCAAATCAAAATGCATGGGTCATAAGGTAAATTTTCAAAGATTGGGTTGATGTGTTTGGCCCAAGTGTGAAAAAATACCTTCAGGATAACAATTTGGGACTCAAGTGCCTCCTGGTACTGGACAATGCTCCTGCACATCCTCCAGACTTGGAAGACGAAATGTCTAGGCACTTCAAATTTATAAAAGTGAGGTTCTTGCCTCCTAACACCACTCCTCTTCTCCAGCCCATGGACAAGCAGGTCATTTCTAACTTCAAGAAACTGTACACCAAAGCAGCGTTTCAGAAGTGCTTTGAAGTGACTTCGGACACTGAACTGACCTTTAGAAATTTCTGGAAGAATCACTTCAATGTCTACAACTGCATAGGCCTTATAGGTAAGACTTGGGAGGGAGTGACTACCAGGACTTTGAACTCTGCTTGGAGACCACTGTGGCCGGATTGTGTTGACAAGAGGGATTTTGAAGGATTTGCAGCTGACGAAGATATTGTGACAATTGGAAACAGCCTGGGGTTGGAGGTGAGTGGTGAGGATGTTGAAGAGTTGGTGGAGGACCACAGTGTAGAACTAACCACTGAAGAGCTGCAACAATTGGAACTTCATCAGACCAAAGTTGAGTCAATTGCTTCAGAAAAGGAGGAGGAAAAGGAAGATAAGGAGGTGCCTTCTGCAGAGATTAAGGAAATTTGTTCTAAGTGGACTAAGGTGCAGATATTTGTAGAAAAACACCATCCTGACCAAGCTGAAACAAGCCATATCTGCAACATGTTTAGTGACAAAACCTTGTCCCACTTAATGGAAATGTTAAAGAGGCGCCAGAAACAGAGCACTCTAGCCAGTTATTTTGTGTGACAAGGTTTTAGTGACTCTCAAGCTGGTCCTAGTGGCATTAAAAGAAAAAGAAGGGAAGTAACCCCAGAGAGGGACTTGTTATGTAGACAGCCTGACTGTCTGCATAGACAGCCCATGCTGTCTGCCAGCTGAGTTCATATTTCGTGCCATGCTAGTTCCCATAGTTTCCACCAGAGAGCAAGCCTGTAGGCATACCCATGTGAGTCTGCCTCACCCCTGCCTCTCCCTCACTTGGCGCCCAGACTTCTCTCAGACAAGGCTTAACTCCTCTCCCTCGCAAGTTTGTGGTGGGCCATGGCCACAGACACGCAGCCTTTTACTTGCACCTTTATTACAAATAAAGTAAGAAGCCTCCGAAGCCTTATCATTTCAACCACGCCTCCAAGAAAACGCCAAATAAGCTTCGTTATAAATGATGACAGCGGTGCCTCACAGCTGATGTTGCCTGCGAGGGAAGGAAGAAGAATGAAGTTATTTACCACTTCATCAGTCTCTACAAGAAGCAGCCGTCTCTCAACGAGTTATCCTGATGTCGTGTCTGCAAATATCAGTGTCCAGACACAGGTACAAGCAAGATTCAGGCCGAAATTTGTTGAATTCTCCGAGAAATGACGTCACTGACTCTACACACAGCGTCCCATGCTGTTTCTCAGTCACATGCTCAGCCTTGCCAGCATGTTCTGCTGTTGTTGTTCAGCTCAGCACTGCTATTTCAGCACTTCAGAGGTGAGTTTGTGGTGATTTCAGCGTCTAGTGTGAGTGTTCCTCTCCGAGTTTGTGGGTAGGTGAGGACGGTCGGGTCCTTCGCCTCTCACCCAAACACTCACGCTGCCGACTCACACCACTCACTGCCCACTTCCTCTATGCTGTTTTCTGTGAATTTCCTTGTGAATTCTTGCCAGAGCTGTGTATCCGAGTGTCGAGGCCACTCGAAGCCACGTGTGACCAAGCCACGTGATCAGCACGCCATGTGGGTTAAGCCAGACCCAAGTCACGTGGTCTGCTGCCGCTTCAACCCATGACGTCACTATGCTGCTGATGTCACGATGCTGCCGACTCCACGACGTCACTCGCGATGTCACCCCATGACATCCGTCATGACGTCACCGAGTGTTCTAGTTTCACTGTGAGCATTTTATTTTCATTATTGTTGAGAAGTTTGAGAGAAGATATAAGTCGAGTGTTCATTAATTATTTCTCTTAGTCAGTGTTCTCAAATGTTCGAGTATTGCTTAGTGACGATTTTTACACAGAAAAGCATCATTTGCTAGTAAGCCATGTTGTACCACATGTACAGTATGTGTGCAGTTTTCTCGTGTGTCCTATGTAGCACCTGTGTGTTACTTTGTCACTCGGTGTGACCCGCGCCCCGCGCACTTGACAGCTGACATTTGTCAAGTCCAGGCGTCAGTTACGAGCGTCCGAGCTCCTTGTACAGAAAGCTCTTATTGTTCGCCGCTCGTAGATGCCTTTGCTGAATCGTACCCACGACGATTCTCCCATCGAGACCATTTCACTTCACCTCCTAGACCGTCAGTCCAGTTATTGCAGATGACCAGTCTGGGGACGCTTACACTGCCCTCTGCTGTAACTTCTACTGTCGAGAGATGTCACTCGTCGAGCCGCAGTTAAGCCTGTTGGCAGGCGACTGTCAGCCTCGTGTCACAGCTTCAGTGAGCAGCCTGCACAAAGATGATGTCACTTTGACTGCTAGCCCACTCACTGCAGTAAGGTGTATGTTGTTACGACCTCCAGATGTTTTGCCGAGTCGTCCCTGTCACGACTCACTCCACACTCGCCAGCAGCGACAGCTTCAGCGACAGTACCAGTCGAGGAATGTCCTCCTGAGTCGCTTGCCAGTAATGTCCTGTTGCGACTACTGACGACGCTGCTTCACCTCCCAGAGGAGACCGTAGCTGCAGCTATGTCTCCCGTGTTGCAGTATGTATCCAGACGCAGGAAGGTGTGCAGTGCTGCATCGATGCTCACTGCCTTAGACCACGAAGCACACCTTTTTTTCTTCCCTCTCTGGAGGAATTTTTTTTTCCTATGTCCATATGTTAATGTATATATGTATTTTTCTTTCGTGTTCTGTGACCTGTTCTTGCGAGACAGAGACCCAAGTTTTTTAATGCCATTCATGGTCGGGACGACCATGGGTGCGTGACCGAGCGATGTAGACAGCCAGACTGTCTGCATAGACAGCCCATGCTGTCTGACAGCTGAGTTCATATTTCGTGCCATGCTAGTTCCCATAGTTTCTGCCAGAGGGCAAGCCTGTAGGCATACCCATGTGAGTCTGCCTCACCCCTGCCTCTCCCTCACTTGGCACCCAGACTTCTCTCAGACAAGGCGTAACTCCTCTCCCTTGCAAGGCATGGCCCACCTGGGCCATGGCCACAGACACGCAGCCTGTTACTCTCATCTTTATTACATATAAAGTAAGAAGCCTCTGAAGCCTTATCATTTCAACCACGCCCCCAAAACGCCAAACTTATCGTTGTAATTCCTGAAGTCCTTTTGCAGGGGGATTCCCCTTCCAAAAACTAACTCCTCCCTATTTCCTCCTCCCTATCTTCCAGAAGCCAGCATTAGTTTTCAAAAGGTATGTAATACTGATTTAATTGTTAAAAAAAATATTTTTTTTTTGAATATTTTTGTTTGGAACGGATTAATTGTATTTACATTAATTCTTATCGGAAATATTAATTCGGTTATAGGTCATTTCGGTTAAAGGCCTAGCTCCTGGAATAGATTACGGTCGCTAACCGAGGGTCCACTGCACTTCTTAAAAGTCGTTAGATTCTGAATTCCCTGTCAAGAAATTCCAATCAATCTCTCGTAGAATTACTACATTGTCGTGCCTTGTGGCTTTAACAATTTCATCCCAAAGAAATTTCTCTTGTTCCCTATCTAAGTTTGATGGACGGTATATTACGCCTAAAATCAATTTTTCACACCCTCTGAAAATTCTATCCAGACAGACTCTGTATGTATTATTTCAGACTTTATACCCGTTTTCATGCAACAATTTAAATGATCACGGACATAGTGTGCCACCCCACCCCCCTTCCTGAAACTCTAAAAACTATTTCTAGTATTGTTATTATACTAGTATAGCATCAACATACTGTAATTTGAAATAAATTCTACAACTAGATTAAACTCAACCAATTTCTCTTGTATTGTCTTTTAATAGTATGTATAACCATTTAATAATTTAAATAATACAGAACTAGAATAAACTCAATCAATTTCTTTAGCATTAAGTACTTAGTGAATAAGTCTCTAGAATAAACTGCCCCTAATGCCATGGCATGCCAGTGGCTCTCCTTGCATTACAATTTTATAATTGTTTTATAATTGTAACTACCAATAACATTGTACACTTGTAACATGCATTGAAATAAAAATTATTATTATTATTATTATTATATTATTATTATTACTTCTGTCTATTTGGAACAATTTAAAACCCTGAATGTGACATTCAGCAGGCATATCCCAATTTTTCATATTAAACCACATCTCAATTATTGCAAAAACATCAAAATTACCCTCACTTGCAACTAATCTCAATTCGTCCATCTTATTTCTCGCACTACGACTATTAGTATAAACAATATTTAAAAAACCTCCCTTCTCTTTACTCTTCCTGCTCATTTCTGCTTTTCCACTATACCTATTGCTGTCCTTGTCACCTAGTGCCACTGGCTTTCCAATATTCTGCCTATTACTAGTTCCCCTAGAATTCATAACATTACTACACTGGGACTTCACTGTTTTCCCCCATAAGCCATACCACTAACTTTTTGTAGTTTAAAGCCGTAAAAACTCCCTCCTCTGCAGTTGCCAGTGCCCCCACCCCAGACCTAGATAAGTGAACCCCATCCCTGGCATGCATGTCATTTCTGCCATAGAAGAGGTCCCAGTTGTCAATGAATTTTACTGCATTTTATATACAGTATTTGTCCAGCCAGCAATTGGCACCAATTGCCCTGGACAGCCATTCATTTCCAACTCCTCTCCTTGGTAAAATACCCCATATGACAGGGTTCCCACCCTTCTTCCTAATTATGTCTATAGCTGCTAGTCAGCTCCTCACTCCTACTCCTGCCAACATCGTTGCCTCCAGCACTGAGACAAATATTAGGATTGCTTCCATTATTTCTCATGATGTCGTTCAGACGGCTAACAATATCCTTCATCCCAGCCCCAGGATAACACACCCTCTGCCTCCTATTCCTATCCTTAAGACAAAAGGCCCTATCCATAAACCTAATCTGACTGTCCCCAACTAAAACAATGTTCTTACCTCGACTGGCGTTGTGCATGACATTCTCGACGGTCTTAGAGATGGTCTTCGCTGAGATGTCTTCACTGGCTGGCTTCACTATGTTGTTAACAATTGTCTTTGTTGTAAGATCGTGGGAGGTCGATTCCCATTCGTCTGATAACAAAGAAAAAGAGTTGCTGGTTTTCACAGCAGTCTCCTGGACCTTCTTCAACTTCAGCTTCGTCCCTTCAGATCCGACTAGCATCCATTCGTTGGTCTTATCATTGGCGACATTGTTCCGGGGATAATCCTTGCAAATACCCTTCAATCGTTGAATTTCTCTTCTAGCTTCCGTTAATTCTGCCTTAAGTTGGGTATAGCACAGTATTCATAGGATTTAGTCAGGTGGAGAATGCTGGGTCAGGCGGAGAATGCTGCATGTGACAATCTTCAAAGTAAGGTGATGGAGTCTAAATCCTTGAGTAGTTTTAAAAAGAGATTGGATAAGTATATGGGTAGACCTTCTGCAGTGTTCCATTCTTAAGTTCTTATGTGGGATAGCAATGAAGAAGTTTCTTGGCAATAGGTTCAGCTATGTTGTAGAAGCCGTTGTTTTGGTTGAAGTTGTTGGATATGCAGATAAGTGATGACTCCAGGATTCTTCGGACTATATAATGACCATCCTGGGCATTATATATTCATACCCTAACATCATACCAGAACCACAACGGTTAATTTTTATTTTTATTTTATTTTAATTAAAAGCCTTAGAAAACTATCATTATTTTTCATCGAGTCATTTATTTATTTATTTTTTCATTCTTTTTGTTCAGGCGGAAGGCATTCCCCTGACACCTGCAAACACCCCAATAGCTCGTGAAGTCCCAAAAACTATTCGTCTCTACTCACTCCTATCTAACACTTTCACACATGCCTGCTGTGTGTAAAGCCACTTGCTCACAAAACCTCCTTTACCCAATCTCTGAGTCCTATTTTTCTCCTTTTTTTATAAATGACCAAACCACCTCAACAACCCTTCCTTAACCCTCTGAATAATACTTTTTTGTAACTCTGCACCTCCTTCTAATTTCTACACTGCTAATTTTCTGCATAATATTTACACCACACATTATCCTTAGACACGACATCTCGTCTGCCTCCAGCCTTCTTCTCAATGTAACATTCACAACCCATGCTTCACACCCATATAAGAGTTTTGGTACAACTATATTCTCATACATTACCTTCTTTGCCTCCATGGATAACATTCTTTGTCTCTCAGGTACCTCAATGCACCACCCACCTTTTTCCATTCATCAATTTTATGGTTTACCTCGGCCTTCATAAACCCATCCACCTACACGTCCACTCCCTAATATCTGAACATATTAATTTCCCCATACTCCCTCCCTCTAATCTGATATACAATATTTCATTACCTAACCTGTTTGATACTCTTATCACCTTTTATCTATTTTTACTTTCAACTTTCTTTACACTGCCAAACACGTTCTCAACTTTTGCAACTTTTCAGAATTTCCCAAAAACACCGTATCATTAGCAAAAAATAACTGTGTCAACTACCATTTTTTATTTGATTCCGAATAATATAATCCACCCCTCTCCCCAACACCTTAGCATTTACTTCTTTTACAACCCCAGCTATAAATATGTTAAACAACCATGATGACATCATGAATCCCTGTCTAAGGCCTACTTTTACTGCAAAGTAATCTCTCACTCCTACACACCCTAACCTGTGCCTCACTATCCTCATAAAAACTCTTTACATCATTTGGTAACTTACTACCAATTCCATACACTTGCAACATCTGCCATATTGCTCTCCTATCCTCCCTCTCATATGCCTTTTCTAAATTCATAAAAGTAATGAAAATTTCCCTACCTTTATCTAAATATTGTTCACTTACATGCTTCAATACTTGCTCTACACATCCCCTACCAATTCTAAAGCCTCCTTGTTCATCTGCAATCTTCCTCTCCGTCTTTCCCTAATTCTTTGAATAATAACTCTACCATACCCTTTACCTAGTATACTAAGAAGGCTTACTAAAGTAAAATTTTTCACTCTCTCTTTTGCCCCCATTCACTCTATATAAACTATGCATGCCCTCTGCCAGTCTATAGGTACCTTCCCTTCTTTCATACATTTATTGAACAAAAGTATCAACCACTCCAAAACTATATCTGCACCTGCTCTTAGCATTTACATCATGATCTCATGAATTTCAGCTGCGTTATTCAATTTCACTTTACCCACTGCTTTATGCACCTCCCCCATACTCATATCCGGCTCATCTTCACTCCAAAAAGATGTTATACCTCTCTGACCATTACATGAAATCCTTGCCTCCCTCTTTCCATCATAATATTCCCGTCATCTTCCCAATACCTCCATCTACCCATGTACTAATCCTCTATTCTGTATTTAACTGCCAAATTCATGTCTTCACTTGGGTTTTTATACCTATTTATCTCAATCCAAAACTCTTTCATAGTCTTAGGAAAATTTGTTGACAGGAGCTCACCCAGTATCATTTACTCTCCTTTTACACACACACACACACACAGCCCCGGTGGCCTGGTGGCTAAAGCTCTTGCTTCATGCACGGATGGCCCGGGTTCAATTCCCGGCGGGGCGAAAACATTTCTAAGTGTTTCCTTACACACACACACACATACAACAAGCCTAGTGTCTAATCGACATGTGCCTAGGACAAAATGGTAACTAACTAAAACACACACATACACACACATACACACACACACATTCACACACACACACACACACACACACACACACACACAACGGGAAGGCCAGAAAGAGCCCTTGGTTTACACAAAGGTGCAGGGAGGCAAAGACTCAGAGTGTCAGAGAATGGAAAAGGTACAGAAGGCAAAGAACCCAAGTAAACAAAGAGATTAGTAGAAGAGCTAGAAACGAGTATGCACAGGTACGGAGGGAGGCCCAGAAACAGTACGAAAACGACAGAGCATCGTAAGTTAAGTCCGACCCGAAGCTGATGTACAGTCACATCAGAAGGAAGACAACAGTTAAAGACCAGGTGATAAGGCTGAGGAGAAGATGGGAACTCACAAGTAACGATCAAGAGGTATGTGAGGAGCTCAACTTGAGGTTTAAGGAAGTATTCACAGTGGAGGAAGGAAGGTAGCTGGGTAGACAGGACGGAGTGCGTCACCAACAAGGGATGTATCAAGTGCTAGAGGGCATACACACAACTGAGGAGGTGAAGCAGTTACTCAGTGACCTTGATACCTCAAAGGCGATGGGTCCGGACAATATCTCCCGTGGGTTCTTCGGGAAGGAGCTGAGGTACTGAGTGTGCCACTTACCATAATATTCAACACATCCCTTGAAAATGGGCAGATACCTGAGGTATGGAAGAAGGCCAATGTAGTCCCCATCTTTAAAAAGGAGACAGAAAAGAGACACTAAACTATAGACCGGTGTCACTTACATGTATAGTGTGCAAAGTCCTGGAGAAAATCATCAGGAAAAGAATGGTGGAGCACCTCGAGCTGAACAGGATAATAAACACCAGACAGCACGGATTCCGGGAAGGCAAATCCTGTGTAACAAACCTCCTAGAGTTCTATGATAAAGTAACAGAGGTAAGGCAAGAGAGAGAAGGGTGGGTTGATTGCATTTTCCTGGACTGCAGGAAGGCCTTCGACACAGTTCCTCACATGAGATTAGTAAAGAAGTTGGAAGAACAAGCATGTATAACAGGAAGGGCACTGGAATGGATCAGGGAATACCTCACAGGGAGGCAACAATGGGTCATGGTGCTTGATGAGGTATCACAGTGGGCGCCTGTGACGAGTGGCGTACCGCAGGGGTCAGTCCTAGGACCAGTGTTATTCTTGGTATATGAAAACGACATGACGGATGGGAATGACTCAGAAGTGTCTCTGTTCGCAGATGATGTGAAATTAATGAGGAGAATCACATCGGAAGAGGACCAAGCAGGACTTCAAACAGACCTGGACAAGCTTGACATCTGGTCTAGCAACTGGCTTCTCGAATTCAATCCCACCAAATGCAAAGTCATGAAGATCGGAGAAGGGCAAAGAAGACCGTTGACAGAGTACAGGCTAGGCGGACAAAGGCTACAAACCTCGGCAAAGGAGAAGGACCTTGGGGTGGGTATAACGCCAAGCACGTCTCCGGAGGCACACATCAACCAGATAACTGCGGCATCATATGGGCGACTGGCAAACCTTAGATTAGCATTCCGTTACCTTAACAAGGAATCGTTCAAGACACTGTACACCGTGTACGTCAGGCCCATACTAGAATATGCAACACCAGTCTGGAACCCACACCTGGTCAAGCACGTAAAGAAACTAGAGAAGGTGCAAAGGTTTGCGACAAGGTTAGTTCCACAACTCAGGGGTCTGTCCTATGAAGAAGGGTTGAGGGAAATAGGACTAACAACACTGGAGGAAAGAAGGGTCAGAGGAGACATGATAACGACATACAAAATACTGCGGGGAATCGACAAAGTAGACAGTGACAGGATATTCCAGAGAGGGAACACAGAAACAAGGGGACACAACTGGAAACTGAAGACTCAGATGAGTCAAAGGGATGTTAGGAAGCATTTCTTCAGCCACAGAGTAGTCAGGAAGTGGAATAGTCTAGAGAAAGATATAGTGGAGGCAGGAACCATACATAGTTTTAAGACAAAGTATGATAAAGCTCATGGAGCAGGGAGAGCAGAGACCCAGTAGAGGACAGCGAAGAGGCGGGGCCAGGAGCTGAGTCTCGACCCCTGCAACCACAATTAGGTGAGTACACACACACACACACACACACACACATATACATATATATATATATATATATATATATATATATATATATATATATATATATATATATTGTGTGTGTGTGTATGTGTGTGTGTGTATTGTGTGTGTGTATGTGTGTGTGTGTATGTGTGTGTGTGTGTATGTGTGTGTGTGTGTGTGTGTGTACTCACCTAGTTGTACTCACCTAGTTGTGTTGCAAGGGTCGAGTCAAAGCTCCTGGCCCCGCCTCTTCACTGGCTGCTACTGGGTCACTCTCCTTGCGCCATGAGCTTTATCATACCTCTGCTTAAAGCTATGTATAGAGCCTGCCTCCACTACATCGCTTCTAAACTATTCCACTTCACGACAACTCTGTGACTGAAGAAATACTTCCTAACATCTCTGTGATTCATCTGAGTCTTCAACTTCCAACTGTGTCCCTTTTGTTGTCCCATCTCTGGAACATTCTGTCTCTGTCAACTTTGTCAATTCCTCTCAGTATCTTATATGTTGTTATCATGTCCACCCTATCTCTCCTGTCCTCCAATGTCGTCAGGTTGATTTCCCTTAACCTCCCCCCGTAGGACATACCCCTTAGCTCCGGGACTAGTCTTGTTGCAAACCTTTGCACTTTCTCGAGCTTCTTCACATGCTTGGCAAGGTGTGGGTTCCAAACTGGTGCTGCATACTCCAGTATGAGCCTAACGTACACAGTGTACAGGGTCTTGAACGATTCTTTATTAAGATGTCGGAATGCTGTTCTTAGGTTTG
>WNWK01044565.1:0-15053 GCA_009830355.1 Cherax destructor | reverse complement strand
GCATTTCTAGTATTCTTGGGTCATTTTGTGATCTCTGGGTTTGTGCAGTTGTACCTTCAATTAGGCCATCACAAGCTTTGATGACCCTGATTTTTTGGAGAATAAGGGCTGCGGGGCCTCTGCTGCCGCTCGCTCCCCTCACACTGTAGTGTAGTGTAGTGTATTAAAGCACCCTCTGGCAAGACAGTGATGGAGTAAATGATGATGAAAGTTTTTTTTGGGGCCACCCTGCCTTGGTGGGAATGGGCCGGTTGTTAATAAAAAAAAAAAAAATTGTGTTTCTTGAAGGCTCTGGGATTTTCTGCGTGTTTCCCCAATAAAGGCTTCATTTTGAAATCACCACTGGCATTGGCAAAAAGCAAAATTAGCCTGTCTTTCATAGGCTTTGTCCTGGTAGTCCCTTTTCCCTGAGTAATGAAGGTCCTGTTGGGCATTTTTTCCAAAACGGGCCTGTTTCATCACAATTAAACACTTGTTGGGGAGGAATTCTTCAGCCTCTAAAACCCCTTAAATTCACTCACAAACTTTTCAGCTGCATTTGTCTGAACGGGGTCCCTCACCATGCCCCACAACACGGTATGCCACTCGTTTTTAAAACCCCTCTCAAACCACCCTTTTGCTGGCTTTAAAACCTCCTCACCACTGATTCCAGGCATTGTCTTGACAAGATCTGCGTCAACTTCCTTGCCTTTCAAAAATTATCGCCGTGGAAATACTATCACCCGCTATCTGTTTTCATTGATCCACACCGCCAACAACTTCTCAACCTCATCCACTGTTTTATTTTTTTCGTTAACATTCTACCCCTTTTCAACATTAGGCCCCTTTTATTTCTTTTCTTTTTCCAGGATAGTGGTGATAATAGACATGTTTTTTCCTAATCCTGGCAAACTCACTCCAGATACTCTAATTTTCAACAACTTTTCTTCAGTTTGATAGTGTTCCCCACCCCGTTACCACAGGGGTGCCACTAGGGAAACTTTTTGGGGCCCATGGTGACTTTTTTCCAATCACAGTCACAAACTACCAATAAACACAACAAATGTATTGTGAATGTTTGAAAGAGCACGCTGGGTATTGTTCACTCAAGTTTAAACAACACTAGACTGGCGTCCTGTGGGGCGAGGTGCGCAAGCGCAGGCAGGCGGACAGGTCTGGTACGGACTGCTACACGAGTCTAAAACACTACACAAGACAAATATTGACCGTAAAAAGCAACCTTTACACGAAATAACCGTTATTCGGTCGGACCGTTACTCGGGGGTCCACTGTATACAGTTGACCCCCGGATTTCTTCAATAATTCTTTCCAGAAGGCTGTTCGAGTGCCGTTACCGAACGAATTTGTTCCCATAAGGATGAATGTAAATTAGATTAGTCCATTTCAGACCCCCAAAAATACACTTACAAAAATATACTTACATAATTGTTTGAGTTAGAAGCAGTACAAAATCCGGGGATCCACTGTACAGTACACTACTGTATAAACATTTAAAAATATACTAGAAATGTTATAAATGGTGCAAAGGTGATGTTAAAACAATATCAAAGATGGTTGACACAAACTCACTACCATTATAGTATGCTCCTCACTTAGCGACGAATTCGTTTAACGACGTGGTCTTAGGAATGGAACTCTGTCGTTAAGTGAGGAGAAGCTGTAATCACTCCATAAAGCTGAAGATCATTGAACCAGTTTGAAATAATATGTAATTATTTTGTAATTGTACCATTTGTTACCTTTCTTATTGTACTTATGATTGTAGTTAACTGCTGAAAAAGTCCTGTTAAATTGTCTCTCTACAGTGGACCTCGGTTAACAAAACTTCATCCCAGAAGCCTGCTGAAGTGCCATTACCGAACGAATTTACGTCCTTAAGAAATAATGTCACGAGGTTAGTCTATTTCAGACCCCCAAAAATACACTTCCACATGCACTTACAATATTATACTTACATAATTGTACGATTTCCGGGGTATTCGTTAACCGAGAGTCCACTGTAGTTCTTAAATAACATTTAAGCTTTATAATTACCTGCCAGAAATGCATTGCATAATTACTAACTTTATTTTGTGCCTACCGTTGTATTTATTTCATGTAAAGTATATTATTATTATTACACAACTACGTACGCCTAGCAGAGTGAAAGTTATGGCGTTGTACATGACCAACTTGGAGCATTAACTGTGCAAGTCACATGGTTATAAGGCTCATTCTTCTGTGTGTTTGTGTAATTCCAGTCACTATAGTGTGTCTTCTTATTATTATTTCCGTATAAGTGATGTATGTATTACACTGTAACTACCACCATCATTACTGTATACCTACCACCATCATTACTGTGTACCTACCACCATCATTACTGTGTACCTACCACCATCATTACTGTGTACCTACTACCATCATTACTGTGTACCTACCACTATCATTACTGTTTACCTACCACCATCATTACTGTGTACCTACTACCATCATTACACTGTACCTACCACCATCATTACACTGTACCTACCACCATCATTACATTGTACCTACCACCATCATTACAGTGTACCTACCCATCATTACAGTGTACCTACCACCATCATTACTGTGTACCTACCAGCAACATTACAGTGTACCTACCACCAACATAACAGTGTACCTACCACCTCTACACAGTGTCATCTTGCAGGGGTCGTCGTGCCCCTTCCGTCACGAGCCAGCAGCGCTGCGTAACGAGACAATGTGTATCTACTGGATGCAGGGAACCTGTAACAAAGCTAACTGTATCTTCAGACACATGGAAATTACTGTAAGTGATACTTGATCATTCTTGTGAGACAGAATGTTGTGGCCTAGAACTGTAGCTTGACACTTAAGTCTGTAGTTGTGTTGCCTTGTGATGTTTCTGTGATACATCAAGAAGGTTCCTTGATGCTCTTATGATACAACCTTGAAGAAGGTTCCTTGATGCTCTGTGATACATGCTTCAAGAAGGTTCGTTGATGCTCTGTGATACATGCTTCAAGAAGGTTCGTTGATGCTCTGTGATACATGCTTCAAGAAGGTTCGTTGATGCTTTGTGATACAAGCTTCAGGTAGGTTCCTTGATGCTCTGATATATGCTTCAGGAAGGTTCCTTGATGCTCTGTGATACATGCTTCAAGAAGGTTCATTGATGCTTTGTGATACATGCTTCAAGATGGTTCATTGATGCTCTGTGATACATGCTTCAAGAAGGTTCGTTGATGCTTTGTGATACAAGCTTCAGGTAGGTTCCTTGATGCTCTGATATATGCTTCAGGAAGGTTCCTTGATGCTCTGTGATACATGCTTCAAGAAGGTTCATTGATGCTTTGTGATACATGCTTCAAGATGGTTCATTGATGCTCTGTGATACATGCTTCAAGAAGGTTCGTTGATGCTTTGTGATACATGCTTCAGGAAGGTCTGTGATGCTCTGTGATACATGCTTCAAGAAGGTTCGTTGATGCTCTGTGATACATGCTTCAATAAGGTTCGTTGATGCTTTGTGATACATGCTTCAGGAAGGTTCTTTGATGCTCTATAATACATACTTCAAGTATCAAGTGGGGTTCTTGGAGATAAAAGGTAGTCAAAGGGAAACTCAAGGATGGTTGCTGACAGGATATATTAAGTAAGAGAGGATGAGATATACCCAGCCGTTCTATCTAGTCCTACGCCTATGTCTAGGATCACTGAGAAGCGTCCTACATGAGTGATGCGTGACGTCAGAGAGGACAACACACATAGCTATGCTAGGGATCTTAAATATAAATATAGCTGGTACTACACACATATATGTGACAGCTCGGTTACACTACCGTATGTCGAGATGACATACGGTAGTTCTGGGCTGATTCTATACAAAGCAAACACATTTATAACTTAGAACTAATCAAGAAAATTATAACAGGATTAAATCGACTGAATAAATAGTAATAACTGATCTACTATCACAATTCTTAAAGTAATTGTTCTTAATGTAATTGTAATGGATCTTGATGTAATGCATTACGAATTACAGTAGATCATCATTTAGCACGGTAGTTACGTTCCTGAAAACGTCGTGTTAGATAATTTCATGTTAGATAATTAAAAGAACTTATGGGAAAAATAGGGTTACATTCCTGGGCGTCCCCAAAAAGCCAAACAAGTTTTTTTTAGATCAATAGATCTTACAAAAATAAAAGTGAATATGTAATTGTAGTTCATTATCATGATGTATTATGTTGTTTTTACTGCTTAAGACTACAAATTTAACAGAAATAATAGTATTTACCTTAAATTTTGGGTGCTGGTGTTTGTGGATGATTGTGAAGAGAGTGGAGAGTTATGCTGTGGCCCTACTGGGCTGAGGTGGATAGTAGAGGTTCTGGAACTGAAGTCGATGGTTGTACTGAGTGTCTAACTTTAAGTCATTCAGTAAATCAGTCAAGTGATTCAGTAAGTCAGTCAAGTGATTCAGTAAGTCAGTCAAGTGATTCAGTAAGTCAGTCAAGTGATTCAGTAAGTCAGTCAAGTGATTCAGTAAGTCAGTCATTCAGTCAGTCAAGTGATTCAGTAAGTCAGTCAAGTGATTCAGTAAGTCAGTCAAGTGATTCAGTAAGTCAGTCAAGTGATTCAGTAAGTCAGTCAAGTGATTCAGTAAGTCAGTCAAGTGATTCAGTAAGTCAGTCAAGTGATTCAGTAAGTCAGTCAAGTGATTCAGTAAGTCAGTCAAGTGATTCAGTAAGTCAGTCAAGTGATTCAGTAAGTCAGTCAGTCATTCAGTCAGTCAAGTGATTCAGTAAGTCAGTCAAGTGATTCAGTAAGTCAGTCAAGTGATTCAGTAAGTCAGTCAAGTGATTCAGTAAGTCAGTCAAGTCATTCAGTAAGTCAGTCTAGTCAAGTCAGTCAAGCATTCAGTAAGTCAGTCAAGTCAGTCAGTAAGTCAGTCAGTCAGTCACACAAACTTATGTTTACCTCTTTTTATGTGTACAAAGTAACACTTCATTACGGCCATGGGTTATGTCTTGTCTAATATCTTTGTTTTCTTCGTTAATTCTAAGACTTAAATGCTTACACCTTTTCTTGCCACTTTGAGCAACACTGGTATGCCTACTGGGTGTCATGATTGCTTGGCAGATATAGTAATTTAAAGATCAAAACACAATTCACTCTCTCTCATTCTTCACAAACACAGCTGGCTTGTAGCAGAGGACTTTTTTTGACGCGTATGAAATACGAATGGTGGGATGGTGGGGTCCGGGGTGGCTGGGGAAGGCGGGTGGTGTCCGCTGAACCACAACAAGGGCCGCTTGAGGGAATGGGAATTTGTTTTTCCTTCCCGCAAACTGTAAGTAAGTTTATTCAGGTACACAGATACAGTTACAGTGGACCCCGAGTTCGTAAAACTTCACCCTGAAGTCTGCTCAAGTGCCATTACCGAACGATTTACTCCTTAAGGAAAAATTTCACGTAGGTTAGTCTATTTCAGACCCCCAAAATACACTTCCACAAGAACTTACAAAATTATACTTACATAATTGCACGATTTCGGGTATTCGTTAACCGAGGGTCCACTGTACAAAGATTACATAAGCAGCATATGTGTAGAGAACCTAGGATAACCCAAAAGTCAGAGTGACTTATTTCCATTCTGTCTGACTTTTTGGTTATCCTAGGTTCTCTACACATATGCTGCTATGTATGATAATCAATGTAACTGTATCTCTGTATACCTGAATAAACTTACAGTTTGTGGAAGGAAAAAATTCCTTTTCCTCAAAGCATGAGGATTCTTAGAGTGGTAAATAACCATGGGCTTACACTTGAAATCACCTGATGCATTACCGCAAGGGAGCAAGGTGAAGCGATCCTTTGCTGTCTTGAAGCTTGGTCACTTTTCTCTTGCTGACTAATATAAGTTCTGTTGGCATTTTCTTCCAGAAAACACTTCTCTCGTCAGCATTAAACACTTCATGTGGCTCATAGCCACCCTCAGTAGGACCCCCACTGACTCAATGGTTTAACCCTTTGACTGTCGGAGACCCAATTCTGAAACTGTCATTCTATGTCGGAAAATTTTGGAAAAAAAAAAAAATTATTTTTTCTTATGAAATGATAGAGAATCTTTTCCCGATGGTAATGACTCCAAAAGTATGAAATGTGATTGAAAACTTACGGAATTACGCTCTCGCAAAATTAGCGATGTCAGTTATATATACGCATCAGCGATTTCGCCGACTTTGAGCCCTATTTTCGGCCAATTTCATTGGGACAGTCGACCAAACTCATAGCTATTTCTTTAGAACTCCATTTGTTCTATCGATTGAGTACAAGAAATCACCAATTTACCGATTTCAACTACCCAATAAAGTGGTCAGAAAATAGCAATTTTGCCAATTTCATGCAAAATAAAAAAGATGTCAATTTCAAAATAGGGTCCAGAATAAACAATGCAGACATCCCTAGCACTAAAATAAGATGTTATCTGTTCATTAGTCACGTCTTTAGGCCCCTCTTACATTACTCTTGCTTTCTATTTTGATTTTTTATTCACACAAAAAATAGAAGATTTATTGTTATGCAGACTATTGCATTATTGTAAAAATTGTATAAATAATATCTGTGCACTTGTGAAAGAATATTAGACTCACCAGTTGATGTGTATTGGACGCGTGGTGTGATTTGTTTACTTTTGAACATTGGCAAAAATCAAACATTTCCGCTATTTTGAGCTCAATTTCAAGATCGTTTACATCATGAAACTAATCAAAATCATCTCTATTCCTGTAATATGTTTATCATTCTATAAAATGAGACCATGAAAAAGAGAATACACACATAAATACTATACGAAAATACACCTCAAAGTCGACGTTTTAATCCAAAAATACGGTCTGAGTTTTTTTTTCTCATTATGTACTGCTTGCTGCAGGATTTTTTTTATACTGCGCACATTGACCACACAGACCCATTCTCTCACATGTGGGCCTACCAGCTTTCTCCTGCTTGAGTTGAGGCCCCTAGAATTTAGGCGTATAAATACGTCCGAAACAATGGCTTGTAAGACGTATATATACGTCCGAAACAGTCAAAGGGTTAACCCACCGTGGGCTACCGTGCGTTCAAAAATTTTTCCACTCCCATGAACCGTGTAATATCATTTTTACGTCGTGTTAGATAATAATGTGCCGCAATTCTTCAATCGTGCAATACCCGTAACGTGTAACATAATCTCGTGCTAAATGACTGTCTGCTGTACTACTTTTTGTGTTCTATGTGTTAGGAACCCAAAATCCATCTACCTACCTTTCTCGTAATGCCCATGGCCCTCATTTTGTGCGCTATCACTCCATGATCGCATTTGTCAAACGCTTTTGCAAAATCTGTGTAAATCACATCTGCATTTTGGTCGTCTTTCAACACCTCCATAATTCTGTCATAATGGTTCAGCAGCTGTGACAGGCATGTTCATCCTGCTCTAAAATCATGCTGGTTCAGGTTATGCTGGTTGTGCTGGTTCATGAAATTTGTAATCTGCCGCCTCATCACTCTTTTGAAGATTTTATGATGTGAGAAGTTAGGGCTACTGGTCTGTAATTTTTAGCTTGTGCTCTACTGCCTCCCTTATGCAAAGGAGCTATGTCTGCACTCTTTAAGGCCTCCAGTATTTCACCTAGATTTAAGCTCTTTCTCCAAAGAATACTGAGGGCTCGTGCTAGTGGTACTTTGCACTTCTTTATAAATAGGGCATTCCATGAATCTGGTCCATGTGCTGAGTGAGTGGGCATGTTATCCATTTCTTTTTCAAAATCTATGGGATTTGTACTAATGTCAGATAGTTGGTCTGTGCGGCCTTCTGCTGGAGTGAAAAATATTTCTGCATTTTCCACCTTGCTGTCATTTAGTGGGTTGCTGAAGACCCACTCATACTGTTCTTTTAGGATTTCACTCATTTCCTGTTTATCGCCAGTATATGAATCTCCTCTCAATAATGGTCCAATTCTACAGGTAGTTCTTAGCTTGAATTTTGCATAGGAATAGAAATATTTTGGATTTCTTGCAATATCCTGTATGGCCCTTTGTTCCCTTTGTACTTCTTCTGTTAGGTATGACATCCTAAGTTTTTGTCCTAATTCAGTGATCTCTCAGCTAAGACTATCCTCTGTTGCAACATATTTGTGTTTTTAAGCAATTCAGTAACCCATTTTCTTCGTCTGTACCATCTCCTACGCTTTCTCTCTATATCTGATCTGGGTTTTCTCAATGGTACGTGCTTCATACATACCTTGTATGCTTCTGTATTCAGCTTCTCTAGGCACTTGTGGGGATTTAGGGTGCTCATGTCTGATTCCCAGGATATGTCTGATAGCTCTTGGTTTATTTTTTCTCAGTCAATTCTATAATAATAATAATAATACTTTATTGAGACATGGTACAGTGATACATGGTAGACATAGTTATACATAGTTATTACATAGTTATTACATAGTTATTACATAGTTATTACATAGTTATTAATGAGATGTACATGCCAAAAGCCCCTAATATGCTGTGCATTGCAGGCATTCTTAGGACTACTTAATTCTAGACTACATGGGTATAATTGCGTATCTAAGTTATAAAGTTTGAATATAAGTTGAACATGTCAATTAATTGTAGCAATGCAACTAATTGAGTGAGATAACAATTTAAAACAATTAATTGCATTGCAGTTACAGTTTACGTGGTCATTATAATGTAAATGTTATGGAAATAGTTAGCTTAGTATGTATTATTCATAACAGGTTTTACATTCAATTGATTAGTCAGGTTTTTACATTAAGTGATTATTCTACTTTGTTGGGAATGTTTGATATTGAGCATTTAGCTTTGGGTGAGAAGGTGGCTTTTTAGTGTCATTTTGAATTGGGGTACAGGGAGGGTTTCTTTGGCAATGACAGGTAATGAATTCCAAATTTTCGTGTTTATATGCATTGAGTTTTTAAAAGTGTTAGATGGACACAGGGAACATCGAGGAGTGATCTGTGTCTAGTGTTATGGTCATGTGTCCTTCTATTGGGTTGGTTGGGGCTAGGAATAGTGTGTTCGGATAGGTGCCAGTGAGATAGTTGTTAGGTGGAGTATTTGAACTTGGGATTTTGCTTGCCAGCTTTTTTCCTATGGTGAGAAGAAATCATTGAGTTTTTTTGCTGTTTCAATAGGTGGAGTAGGGGGTTTATCTGGTTTTGTTAGTTTGATTGTTCTGTTTGTTGATATCTTTTAGTTCCTAGAATTTCAGATAGGGTTTTTTAGGTCTTTTTATATCACCTTTTTAAATTATGTAATCTGTTCTCATAGTACAATTTTTTTTGACCTTCATCAGACTCGAGGTTTGATGAGTAGCGTTTTGTTCTCTTGTTATTTGACCCATTCTGTACTGTTTTTCATATAGGTGCTTTATATTAATGGATTTGAGTATACTGGGTTAGCCAGGACTATTTAATCTTTAGTTGTGATTTGTTTAGTTTTTTTGGGGAATGCTTATTATACAGGTATTGGGTCTTTTTAAGAAAATTATTAATACATAAGTCAGTATCTGGGAAGTTGTCTATTTCTGTTTCCAGTCAGTGTTTGTCATAGCTGTTAAAAAGTTATTTATAGCTGTCTCATTATGTAGTCTGAAGGTAACTTTAGTAGTCTCTAATGGTAATTTTCCGAGATTTGTTATGAGAAAGGTTGGGTAGTGGTCTGTGGTATTGTCTGTGATTATGCCTGATTTTAATGGGGGAATGGTGTTAGCCCAGATATGGTCAAATAGAGAGGCACGGGTCTCAGAGATTTTTGTGGGGTTTTGTTAGGGGGGGAGCAGAAAGGTTGCTCATAGTGTTTGTGAATTCAGTTATTTGGGTGGGTCCTGATCTTGTAGGAGGTTTATATTGAAGTCCCCTTTGGGGGGAAAGTGGTCTTTGTTCAGGGCATCAGTAATCATATTTCCCTTTAATTTTTCTACTAAATTGTTTAATTTTGATTTGGGGTAATCTATAGATTTTTATAACCGTAGAGGTTTTTGTAGGTATTTGGATTTAAATTTAGCTATTATATATTCTCCATGTTCATCTCTTTTGTGCATGTATTGTTAATACATTCGTTGGTCTGAGTAAACATAGCTGTCCCAAACCCCCTTTTTGTTGGTCTGGCCTACAATTGTTTTTGGGCTGTGTAACCAGGAATGGCATAGATTTTTTGTAGTATGTTTTTTTAAACCAGGTTTCAGTGAGAGCAATTTATTTGGCCCTCTTCCTTTTTTTGAATTTAAAAGCCATGAAGGGCCCTCAAAAATTTTCTTAAGATCTACCCCAAATTGGGGAAAAAAAGTTGTGTTAAAATTTTTGGGGCCCTTTTTAAAAATAGTTTTAGCCTTTTGCCCTTTAAAAATGGCTAAATTGTTTGGGTAGGTTCCCTTTAAAAATTTTAATAAGGAAAGGTTATTGGTCAAAGTTTGGAAAGCTTTTTGTGTTCCCTTCTTTTAAAAAAGGAACAAATTTGCCAAAAAAATTTTTTAAAAAAGGTTTTTGGCACCTGAGTTTAAAAAATACGTTTGGGGAAAAGAACCCAAAAAGAAATTAAAAAAGAAGGTGTAAATCCAATTTTCCGGAAAAAATCTTTAAAAATAAACACCTGGGTTAGTTAATTTAATTTAAAAAACAATTAAAAGCAAAATTAAAAAAATTATACATAAATTAAATTTTTCGATTGGGGTTTAAAACCAATTTTTGAAAAAAGACAGAAAGGTTTCTAAAGTTTATTTCCTTTTTAAACCCCTTTTACTGTCAACCCCTTTTTTTAAAAGTCATTCTATGTCGGGAAAAAATTCAAAAAAAAAAAAAAAAATTTTTCTTATCAAAATGTTAAGATTTTTTTTTGATTTTTTTTATCCAAAAACCCAGATTTTTGCCATCAATACTTACCGAGATAGGGGGTAAAAGTTGAAAAATGGCCAGGGAAAAGGGGCGCCCCTCACCAGTAAACATTTGTTTACTTCCATTTAATTTTTTTTTTCACTATTTTTTTTTGTAACATGGGCCTGTTGAAAAGGAAAGGTTTAAGTATATATATACATTGTTGTATGCAAACAATAATAGCATAAACATTAGATCTTTATATTGTTTAAAAAACTTTTTTACACAAAAACAATACAAAAATATATTTATTACTATTGTTCTATAATATATATACAAATGTACAGTCACTGGACATGTTCATGGGCTTCTGCACTTGGAATTTTTGAAACATGGTTCCATGCAGGTGGTTTTTTACATTCCTCACACATAAACAGTGTGTCTGCATTTTTGTGGCGTTTTTTTTTTGTATATGAAAGACAAACATCTCTTCGGGAGCATTTTTCTTCATAGTAGCAGCAGGCAGGGTTTAGGTAGTTATCCTAGGTTGATGGTCGCTGGGCGCATTCCTGCTTTCCTTCCACATTCCTTCCTTCCTACCTCCTCCCCCCTTCCCTTTCCCTTTCCCCTTCCTACCTCCCTTTCCCTTTCCCCTTACTACCTTTCATCTCGTCCTTCCTTTTTCCTTCGGGTTTCTAAAAACACAGTCACTGGACACGTGCCTAGAACCCTTATAAGCTTCTAAAGTTGGTTGTTGTGTCGGGTCATCTTTCCCATTCCTTCCTTCAACCTTCCTTCCTACATTCCTTCCTTCCTTTCACCCGTCCTTCCTTGGTTTCTATATATCGCATATGTATATAATCACGGGACACTTCATAGAATTTATTAGCTTCTGGGCTGGTTGTTTCTGGGTCGTCTTTCCCTTCCCTTCCTCCCTGCCTTCCTTCATACTTTCCTTCCTCCCTCCCTTCCTACCTTCTTCTGCCTGCCTTCCTTCCTACCTACCTTCCTTCCTACATCCCTTTCCCTTCCCAACCTTCTTCCTTCCTTCCTTTGTTTCTATATATACGCATATATAGTACGGGACCTTAAGAACTGACATTAGCTTCTGGAAGTGCTTTTTGAGTGTGTGGATTAAAATATGCTGAGTCGGGTGCAGCTGCTGTCAAATGACATATTATCCCCCAACTCCCCACCCCCCTCCCCTTTCAACACCCAGGGGGTCCCATGCTCTTCTTCTCACAGTCCTTCCCCCCTACACGTACCTACTTGCTTATCTCCCCGCACCTACCCACTTTCTTACCTACCCCCTTACCACCCAAACCCATTGCTTTGTTCTATGAAAAATACACATTTTAATGACTGGGCACTTTCCATCAAATTCACGCGCTTGAAGTTGTGTTTTTTTGGATATCTAAATTTGCTGAGTCAGGGGAAGGCAGCTGTCAAAAAGACATATTATACCATTACTCACCACCCCCACTGCGTCAACCGTCAACACAAAAAGGGGATCCATGCCTTTTTCCCCAACCCCCTTCCCAGCCCCTTTTTTACTTATTTTATTTTCCCTTCCCCCTTCCTTTCTTCCTTCATTTATTCCTTTTTTTTTTCCTTCCTTTCTTACTTATTTTGTTCCTTCCTTCCTCTCTTCTCCTTCCCTTTTTTTTTTTTTCTTCTTTCCTTCCTTCCTTTTTCCCCCTTCCTTCCTTTTTCTTTCCTTCCCTTTCCCCTCATCTTTCTTTTCCCTTTCCCTTCCCCCTTTCCCTTCCCTTTTTTTCTTTTTTCCTTCCTTTCCTTTGGTACCTGGGCATTGCCGGTCACAAACTCCTCAAAACCATAAATTCATCTTCAGAGACACTTCCATCTGTGTTGAGCTTCACTGGGAAGAGAAGATCCCAGTTTCGCGGGAGTTTTTTTTTTACCCTGGGCATGCTGAACATGGATACGAAAGGGCTTTCCCAAATCACCACTCTACCCATTTTTTTATCTGCCCCTGAACACAGACCCATTCTCTCACAGGGGGCCTCCCCTTTCTCCCACTTGTTTGACCCCCAAATTTGGGGAGCCCAAAAACTTAAAACAAATATAGGCAAAACAGCGGGAACTATAATTGAACTGGTTGGAAAATTATAACTAATATTGTTATTATGGAACAAAATAAAATTCAGACATATTTTGGTTTTTTAGAAAAAATTAAAGGCAATATAAAGAAAATAAAAATATTATGGGAGAATAAAGGAAATTAAAAAGAAAAAATATATTAATAGAAAAAATGGGGAAACAAAATTTTAGGCAGTTGGTGATCAAAAATAAAAAGAAATGAGGTTGGGAAAAGATAAAAAAAATTTAAATTTTTTGAATTAAGGGATAAAAAGTAAATATAAATTCTAAGCAAAAAACAGATCAAAATATAAAAAATTTTGGGTTAAAAAAGGGGACAGAAAAAAACTTTTGATTTAAAAAAAAAAATAAACTATAAAAAAATATAATCAAAAATAGACAAATATTTAAATGAGGTAGGACAATGAATAATGCTAAACTTAAAAATTATGATATCTGATGAATAAAAAATTATTGGATTAACACATTTTTGAACAAAGTAAAGAGATTTGGATATATTTTTACAATGGAATTGATTTGCTATTTAACTAGTAATGAACTTTTGGGAAAATTCATGATATTTAAGTTTTTTGGAACAAATATTTAGATTCAGTATATATTTATTAAAGGCAAATAAAAAAAGAAAGAAACAAAGGAGAAAAAGAAAGGAAAAAAGAAAATATATTAATAGAAAAAAATGGTTAAAAAAAATTTTTAAGTTAACTGATCAATAATACATCGTATGGGAATGAGGTTAGAGAAAAGGAAAAAAAGAAAATACAATTTTTAGAATTTAAGGTGATAAAAAGTAAATATAAATGCTAAGCAATTAAGCTGATAAAAATATATAGGAATGTGGGTTGAAAATGGGACAAGTAAAAAACGGTTTTTAACCCTTTGGGGTCGGTCCGAAATTTTTTGACAGGGGTTGGTGCCAAACTATACCCCCAAATTTAGCGCCCCTTTTTAACAGAAAACGCGGGTGGCCAAGAAAGAAGGGGTCTGTGTGGTCAGGGGCGAGAAAAAATCCCCGACAACGAAATGAAAAAAAAAAAATTTGCCCTTTTTTTCGAAAAACACGATTTTGCAGTCGTTTTTCGTATGGTATTTATTGATGTATTCTTTTTTTCCGGGCTTTTTTTAAAGAAAAGAATGTTACAGAAATAGAGATGATTGGATTGGTATAGTTTGAAAGTCCCTTTGAAATTGAGCTAAGAGCAAAATGTTGATTTTTTACTTCAAAAGTAAACAAAAAACACCATGCCCAATAAAATCAACTGGGAGCTTTTATTCATCAAATGTTGATATTATTTTTACCATTTTACAATGAGGTTGTATAAAAACAGAAATCTTCTATTTTTTTTGGGGAATAAAAAATTTAAAATGAAAAGAAAAAGTAATGGAACGGGTCTGGAAAAGTATTAAAGAACAGAGAACATGTTATTTTAGTGCCAGGGAAAGTCTGCCTTTTACTTGGACCTATTTTTGAAATTGGACGTTTTTAAATTTTGGGGAAAATTTGAAAATTTCCATTTTCTGACCATATTTTGGGGAGATGAAATTGGTAAAAAAGGGGGTTTTTTGTACTCAGTCATAGAAGAAATGGGGTTCTAAGAGTATAATTAGGGGACTGAAACATTGGGAATTTTTGGGAAAGCTCGTGGCAAAAAAGCCGTGCGTATGTCATGGCTACCGCTAACCGCGCATAATTCCGTTAGTTTTTTGTAAATTTTTAATTTTTGGGGGCGAGATGGAAAAAAACTCTATCATTTCATAAGAAAAAATTTTTTTTATAAAATTTTACCCCAGGAACACTTTTCCAGAAGGCCTTACCCCCAAAGGGGTTTAAAAAAAAATAAAACTACAGTGGACCCCCACTTACGATATTTTTCATTCAGAATGCTGTTCGGTTCAAAAAACGAATTTTTCCCCATAAGGAATGATAAAAAAGATAGCCAGACCCCCAAAATTCACTTTACAAAAAATTAAAAAAACTTACATAAAAGGGTGAGTTTGGACCATGTAAGTCGAGGTACCATTTTATCAAAGATAGAAACAAAAAAACAAATACTTAAATGAGGT
>WNWK01044564.1:0-15053 GCA_009830355.1 Cherax destructor | reverse complement strand
TCCTCTGACATGATCACTCCCAGGTCTTTGACATTAGTTTTCGCTCTATTGTGTGGTTGGAATTAGTTTTGTACTCCGATGAGATTTTAATTTCTTCACGTTTTCCGTATCTGAGTAATTGAAATTTCTCATCATTGAACTTCATATTGTTTTCTGCAGCCCATTTAAAGATTTGGTTTATGTCTGCTTGGAGTCTTGCAGTGTCTTCAACGGTGGACACTGTCATACAGATTCGGGTGTCATCTGCAAAGGAAGACTTATATCCCTGTCAATGTCTGATATGAGGATGAGGAATAGGATGGGAGCAAGTACTGTGCCTTGTGGAACAGAGCTTTTCACAGTAGCTGCCTCAGACTTTACTCTGTTGACTACTACTCTTTGTGTTCTACGTGTTAGGAAATTATAAATCCATCTACCAACTTTTCCTGTTATTCCTTTATCACGCATTTTGTGTGCTATTACACCATGGTCACACTTGTCAAAGGCTTTTGCAAAATCTGTATAGTAGTTGCTACACCACGTCCGCGCGCGAGCGAAAAAAAATATCGAAAAATTATGGAAATTGAGTTAATCATATAGAAAAATTGCTTAACTCATTGGTAACACAATGGTAAGTACGTAAGTATATCTCCAAGTGGTTGACATGGGTTTAGATAGCACATTCAAGCAGGCTTGAAAACTACACTCCAAGCCAGCCAGGACAAGGGAGGGTTGCCAAGAGTTACAGCTGTCCTGACCCCTAGCACGTCTACACTGTTCCTGCCATACAGTGTTTTTCCTGCATCGAGAACACCAAGCCAGCAAGCCAGCCCAGGTAATCCAAGCCAGCTCTGCCAAGGAAGCCAGTGTGAAATCTGCTTCAATTGTGTCTACACTACTTTGCATTACAAGTAAAATGCCGCAAAAGACAACTTTTACTTAGTGGCTTAGTGTGGGTTGATAAGCCAGATGGATTGTAAGAGCGAGTAATGTAAGGGAGAGTGGAGTAGTTGTGTCGCTACCACCATCACCCACATATCTCTCTGCTTGTACATTTCCACCACCACTCACAGACCAGGTGAAGAAAGATGTTTTGAGCGCCGACGATAATTAAGTAGTGATGCTAGTGATGCGCAGGTCGCCAGTTACACCCCAGAGTAACTATGCTAACTTACTTTCACCTCTACACTAGGATTATTTCTGACCTTCAGCAACAGTGTTTTGCTTTACAGACAGTTAATTGTCATTTGTAATCCTGTATTAATACCCTTTACCGGCACTCCCTGAAAATGATAATTTCGAAATGTATTTCATATGAGTGGATAGAGTAGCTCAATGTAAGGATAATGAGCCCACATAATTGAAATTCTAAAAATAACTTTTCGCACAATTGCCAATATTCAAGGACCGTATTTTACGGTCCCGCCCGGTAAAGGGTGTCAAATTCTGAATGTTGCAAATTTGCAATTGTTAATGAAACACCAAATAAGTATTTTTCTAATTTATTATACTAGTAGACAATATCAAAAACATAAATGGAACTTGTTTAAAAGCAATTTGTAAGTATAAAAAAATATAAACATGTACCAAAAGAAAGATGCACACATTGCAAAGGGATAAAACTTTCAAGTTACATATTCCTGAATTCCTGAGTAAGAGCAATCATTATAGATAACTAATTACTAGAATGAAAGGCTATGAAGCAATTTGTTTCCTTCTTGATGCATAGGTTAACTTTGCATGTTGAACAGAAAATGAGGTTGTAACATGACGTTTCTTTGTGCTGCAATACTTGCATGACAATGTCTTTCCTTTTGATGGCCAGTGAGGTAGCATGTTATCCAACCTCACACTGTCATCAGGCCTAGCTGCACGTTGGTACTGCATTGAAGATGGCAATTGCAAGGCTTGCAAACCATCATCACTGTTACCACTGGAAGTACTTGTTGAAGGTCTTGGATTTGATCTTATGTTGCTGCGTCCATACTTTTGTCCTTTGGATCTTGCAGTGACAGAGACTTCAAGCCTGAATTGCTTCAGTGGCATGCATTTGGCTTTTAGTGACCGACAATCACGCAATTTTTAGTTAGTGCAGTGTAAAGAGGCCTTATTTTGTGGAATCTGTCCTTATGCTTTTGGGTGTTATCATTGAAATGAACTGTACGCCTAAGCAACCTAAACCTCTTAGATGACATGACTTGTGCAACCTGGATTGCCTTAGTTGAACTTGCCCAATAATCATCTAGGGATGGGTATGAACAAATACCCATAAACAACAGAATACCTATGAACTGGATTATTTCTTCACCATTAGTTACAAAAGTAGCATCTATGTTTTTTTTGCTTGGTATACAAATTAGTTTGATATGTAATGCTTTCTATCATATTTGGGGTAAAAAACTGGCTAAAATAATCAAATGGACACTTAATTGCAAGAGGCTTTTCATGTTGGTATACACTCAAAGAGTCATTATTGATGTCTTCCTTCTTCCATGCAGCATCAGCTTGAACAGCAAGCTCATCATGAAGAGCTTCTTCATCAGGGTACTCCTCGATCACAATACCTTTCTTTTTCTTGGCTAATTTAGGCTTTTTGGATACCCTATCTTCCTCCTCATCATCACTTGACACCTGTGCATCAGGTGGCAAGTATTCATCACCACTCTCAAGTAATTCCAGGTCATTTGGCTCTGGATCTGAGTCACTTTCCTCCAAAATGCAGAGATATATGGACTTTTCTTTGGAGGATTCACCATAGAACAATTTCTCATTGATCTGGAATGACAATAAGAATGTTCTGTACACACCCAGACCACTACAGAATTCATATATGCACTAGAAATTTTTATATAAATATTTATTTACTGAAATTTACAATGTGGCCGTGACGGGCGGGACCGTATTTTAATGGTTCTCTTTTGTTGCACTTTTTTCAATTGCATGGTACACTCATATTATGCATATCTAACTTCTGATATATATCTCAAAACATGCCTAAACTATTCATTTACACACTGGACACAACAATCAGTACTTACCGACATTGTAGAGAGTATAATCACAATGTATATGAGTGGAACTAGAGCAAAAATCAGGCTCAGGATTACGCCAAGCGAGAAGTGTTTACATTTTGGTCTCTCAACCAATGGGAAGCGAGCAGACGCGGTCTCACGCAGCTGGAGCGACTCGCAGAAGGCTTGTGATTGGTCAGAAATAGAGAACGGGAACCTAGATGCGCAGGGGGAGTAGGAGGACCGGCGCAAAAACCATGCTTTCAGGACCGTATTTTGACGGTCCTGCCTGGTAAAGGGCAGGACTTTAAAAGGCTCAGAGTTCATTTCAGTGTAGTGACTCCTCACTGCAGAAAACAATATGAAGTTCAATGATGAGAAATTTCAATTACTCAGATACGGAAAACGTGAGGAAATTAAAATCTCATCGGAGTACAAAACTAATTCAAACCACACAATAGAGCGAAAAACCAATGTCAAAGACCTGGGAGTGATCATGTCAGAGGATCTCACCTTCAAGGACCATAACACCGTAGCAATCGCATCTGCTAGAAAAATGACAGGATGGATAATGAGAACCTTCAAAACCAGGGATGCCAAGCCCATGTTGACACTTTACAGATCGCTTGTTCTATCTAGGCTGGAATATTGCTGCACACTAACTGCACCTTTCAAGGCGGGTGAAATTGCTGACCTTGAAAATGTGCAGAGAACCTTCACGGCACGCATAACTGTGATAAACCACCTCAACTACTGGGAACGCTTGAAGTTCCTAAACCTGTACTCCCTAGAACGCAGGCGGGAGAGATACATTGTTATATACACGTGGAAAATTCTCGAGGGATTAGTACCAAACTTGCACACGAAAATCACTCTGTACGAAAGCAAAAGACTCGGCAGGCGATGTAACATTCCCCCAATGAAGAGCAGGGGTGCCACTAGCACGTTGAGGGACAACACAATAAGTGTCAGGGGCCCAAGATTGTTCAACTGCCTCCCAGCATACATAAGGGGGATTACCAACAAACCCCTGGCTGTCTTCAAGCAGGCACTGGACAGGCACCTAAAGTCGGTACCTGACCAGCCAGGCTGTGGTTCGTATGTTGGACTGCATGCGGCCAGCAGTAACAGCCTGGTTGATCAGGCTCTGGTCCAACATGAGGCCTGGTCACAGACCGGGCCGCGGGGGCGTTGACCCCTGGAATTCTCTCCAGGTAAACTCCAGGTAATTATTAACTCAGTGTAATACATTCTCCGCTCAGTGTAACTGAACTATCAATTACGGTTGCACAATTGGGTTGCTTGTCCTAGTGTTGTGCTGTGTTTCCTAATACATTTTTCCATTCAGACTGAAACTTGACTGTTAAATTCCTAGAACTATTTATATTTCAAATTGTACTATTCATCTATGCAGTGAGTGTGTAACTTATGCTATTTTTATAACATTAAGTAAATTTTGTTCAGGTATAAAATTATTGTTTTTTACTGTGAACAAGCTTACTCTTGCATGATGTTCAGTTTCATGAACACTTTCTTGAGTAATTCGGTTACCTTTCAACTGTGATGTGCAAGAGTCAGCCTGTTAATATCTATTTTCCTTGCCATCTCATCTAGTGGGTTTAGCGCCTAGCTTAGATTGTAATAGTAACAATTTGCAATATTATATTTCTACCTATATATTGTGTAAATTGTTTTTGATTATTTGTTAAGTGCTGTAGTTTGGAGTAATTAACCAGTATTGCAGTGTTTGGTAACTCTCCATAAGACTGTGGCCCAGTGGTCTGGTGGCTAGAGCTCTCGCTTCACACACGGAGGGCCCGGGTTCGATTCCCGGCGGGTGGAAACATTTCGACGTGTTTCCTTACACCTGTTGTCATGTTCACCTAGCAGCAATTAGGTACCTGGGTTGTTAGTCGACTGGTGTGGGTGGCATCCTGGGGGACAAGATTAAGGACCCCAATGGAAATAAAACAGACAGTCTTCGATGACGCACTGACTTTCTTGGGTTATCTTGGATGGCTAACCCTCCGGGGTTAAAAATCCGAAGAAATCTTATCTTATCCTAAAAGACCCGCAGGCACTGACATCCATATTGCCTTTGTCTAGTGAGATGAATGTCCCTTGACCCTCCTATACACCGCCCATCGCCAGTGTGAAACTGCTGTCAGCTATGAGTATAGTTGATGGTCTTGATGACGTAAATGATGGTGAAGGCAGATTTGAAACATACCTTAGTAAACACTCTCGGAGAAAGGAACGAGGCTTCCAGAGAAACCTTGCTGCAAGCAATACAGGGGGCGCACACCCTCCCAAAGCTGTCAGGTTAGATTTCCCTAACAACACTGATCAAGAGAGTAAGTGTAATTGGTTTTATGAAGCTAGTGTAGACAACCCAGAGAAAACTATCAAGTTTCTCCATGATGAGGATAACTACGTATTTGTGCCTAATGATTCAACATTTATAGACAAACTTCTCGCTAAAGAATATGCCAACATCAAACTCCGAGCTGCCCCACCTAGGGCACCTAAAGTGCTCATTGTCATATACAACGTCAACAAGCACTTGAATCCTTAATAGCTGGTGTCAGAGCAAGTTGCAAGCCCTCGTCGACTTCCCAATGATCTGATATTAGCTGAGTGGACTGGCCAGGGGACTTTGCCACGCTATATTCACTCACGTGCTGCCCTCAACAGGCGCTATAACATTGCATTGTACAGACCTCCTGGTGACTAAAGTAAAGTAAAGTAAAGTATTATTTCATTGCAGATTGCAGATTACATAGGTATCGGTAGTTACAATGTAAATTGAGTGCAAGGAGAGCCACTGACATGCCATGGCATTAGGGGCAGCTTATTCTATTCCTTAAAGACTATGTACTTAATATTAGAGAAATTTATTGAGTTTTTTCTAGTTAAAAATTATTTTCAAAATTACAATATGATGAAATTTTACTGTTTAAATTATTATATAATGATATTAGATTGTTACAGGTGTTAAGATTCTTGAATGATAATATGGAACTGAGATTATCTTAAGGAAAATAACATTGAGCATTTTTGACATTAACTTATAATATGAGTAGGGGGTAACATAATAGTAACATATTATTAAGAATTGAGATTATCGTATAGGAAAGTAATAATGAGCATTTTTCAAAGTAGTTTATAGTATGATCATTTAGTTTTGGGTGAGTAGGTGGTTTTTGAGTTGAGTCCTAAATTGATTTTCAGACAAGATTATCTTAATATTTACTGGTAATGAATTCCAGATTCTGGGGCCCTTTATGTGCATAGAATTTTTACATAGGTTGATATGAACACGGGGTATATCAAAAAGTGATCTGTGTCTTGTGTTGTGGTCATGGGTCCTATTAAAGTTGGTGAGGAGAATTTTGAGCAGAGGGTTTATATTAGAGTGTAAAGTTTTATATATGTAGTAGGCACAAGAGTAAGTATGAATGTTCTTTACGGTGAGTAGTTTGAGACTTTTGAATATTGGTGGAGTATGCTGTCTAGAGTGGGAATATGTTATCATTCTGACTGCGGTTTTTTGTTGTGTTATGAGTGGTCTAAGGTGATTTAACGTTGTTGATCCCCATGCACAGATTCCATAGGTGAGATACGGGTAGATAAGTGAATGATATAGTGCAAGGAGAGCTGATTGGGGTACATAATAGCGTATCTTTGATAATATGCTCTCGCTTCACACGGCGAGGGCCTGGGTTCGATTCCCAGCCAGGGCAGAAACATTGGGCGTGTTTCTTTACACCTGTTGTCTATGTTCCCCATCAGTAAAATGGGTACCTGGGTGTTAGTCGACTGGTGTGAGTCGCATCCTAGGACAATGACCTAATCTGCCCGAAATGCTCAGCATAACAAGGGACTTTCTATATACTAGTAGTATGTCACTGATGTCAGCTAGGCCTGTATACCATGTACATGTACTTGTAGTAAATAAAGATATTATTAAAGATATTATTATTATAAGTGTCAACGTTGGGGCCACATTGCCAGGAAATGCCCAGCTAAGTCACACTGGTGTGCAGTGTGTGCCAATGCTCATTCTTCTGAACGGTGTTATGATTTGATCAAACAGCACCAGACTGTTGCTAAACAATGTATCAATTGTAAGACTTCAGCAGTCACAGCAGCTCATGCTGACTGCAGTGTGAGGGCTTCCCACATCGCAGTCAACCACACCTCACCTTGCACCTCCCATTATGACCTCCCAGGCCTACCAGATACCTGGAGTCTGAATACTGGCTCATGCCTGCCCTCAGACAATGGGGTTGAGCACTTCACCTGGGAAGCACATCAACAGAGCTACATCACGTCTGCTGTCAATTCCAGTCTAGCTGAGTCAGCTGACAGTCAGCCACCGAGCTCAGCTGACCTGGGCTTCACGTCTCCAGATGTTCCTAGTCTTGCTCGTGTGGTATGCAGCTTATAACTTAAGGTCAACCAACTGTTGTGTGATGTATGTCAGAAAGAACTTGCCACATTCACTCCTTACCCTGCAGAGTCGAGTAAACATGCAGTATCATGGTGTCAGAGTATACGCAGGAGATTTTTCCATAAACATTTTTAATCTTTATGCCCCAGCAAACCAGCTTCGACCTGATGCTTTACCAGATCGCATCAATAGTGAACCTACCCTCATACTTGGAGACTTTAATGCCAGACATAAGAATATTGGTGGGTCTATAACAAACACCAATGGAACTAAACTAGTGAAATTTCTAAATGAGCATGATAATGTTCGTATTGTAGGCACTACTGAGCCCACTCACATATATGGAGGCATACTAGATCTGTGCCTTGGATTTAATACATCGTATTTGATGCATGACTCTGTCATAGTTGATGATCTTCTATCTGATCACTTCCCAAGACTCACAACTGTCAATCTTGATCATATCTCAAGCAACCAAGGAGCTAAATACAGAAGGAGGAAACTTATTCTCAACCCAGAACACAGAGAAAACTTTATTAACCACTTGGATCAATGGTATAAAGATTATGAGCCCACTGGCACACAAAAATTCAATGATGATCTAGTTACCGCTATTGAGACTGTACTCACAGATAAAGTGGGCAGGAAAAGACAACATAAACCTTCCACTAGAAATGACAATAAAAAACAATGTCAATATTATAATGACCCACAGCTACGCAATCTAACACATGCAGCTAGGAGGATTGGTAAAGCATACAGTGAGTGTAGAATCCCAGACCTTCTCAGAACATTCCAAGCTGCACTAACAAATGCAAGAAATAGAAAGCAAGAACTTAGGCAACCGGAATGGGAACAATTCGTTAGTGGATTAAATAGGTCTACCCCTTTAAGTCTGGCATGGAAAGGTATAAATAAAATAACCAGGAAAAAGACTGGTAATGTTGCTCATCCCTTTCCCTTGCCACAGTGTCGTGTCTTCCTTTGCAGATGACACCCGAATCTGTATGACAGTGTCCACCGTTGAAGACACTGCAAGACTCCAAGCAGACATAAACCAAATCTTTAAATTGGCTGCAGAAAACAATATGAAGTTCAATGATGAGAAATTTCAATTACTCAGATACGGAAAACGTGAAGAAATTAAAATCTCATCGGAGAACAAAACTAATTCAAACCACACAATAGAGCAAAAAACTAATGTCAAACACCTGGGAGTGATCATGTCAGAGGATCTCACCTTCAAGGACCATAACACCGTAGCAATCGCATCTGCTAGAAAAATGACAGGATGGATAATGAGAACCTTCAAAACCAGGAATGCAAAGCCCATGTTGACACTTTACAAATCACTTGTTCTATCTAGGCTGGAATATTGCTGCACACTAACTGCACCTTTCAAGGCGGGTGAAATTGCTGACCTTGAAAATGTGCAGAGAACCTTCACGGCACGCATAACTGCGATAAACCACCTCAATTACTGGGAACGCTTGAAGTTTCTAAACCTGTACTCCCTAGAACGCAGGCGGGAGAGATACATTGTTATATACACGTGGAAAATTCTCGAGGGATTAGTACCAAACTTGCACACGAAAATCACTCCCTACGAAAGCAAAAGACTCGGCAGGCGATGTAACATCCCCCCAATGAAAAGCAGGGGTGCCACTAGCACGTTGAGGGACAACACAATAAGTATCAGGGGCCCAAGATTGTTCAACTGCCTCCCAGCATACATAAGGGGGATTACCAACAAACCCCTGGCTGTCTTCAAGCAGGCACTGGACATGCACCTAAAGTCGGTACCTGACCAGCCAGGCTGTGGTTCGTATGTTGGACTGCGTGCGGCCAGCAATAACAGCCTGGTTGATCAGGCTCTGGTCCAACATGAGGCCTGGTCACAGACCGGGCCGCGGGGGCGTTGACCCCTGGAATTCTCTCCAGGTAAACTCCAGGTAAACTTGAAAAAGCAAATGACCTCATAAATGACTGGTCCAAAATCTCCAGGCATGAAAACCTGCCATCTCATATTAGAGAAAACTTAGAGAGTGCTTCTGAAGAAATGTTGAAAATGATTAATTTTATGAGCCAAAATATTGATGAGAGTGATTGCCTCTTCACCGAGTATGAATTAGATAACGCATTAACTAAAGGTCGATCAACTGCTCCTGGAGAGGATGGTATAACCTATGATATTCTCAGAACTTTAAGGCACGTGCCTAATAATCCTTTGTTGGCACTGTATAATACCAGTTACTTTAAAGGGGAGTTCTTTCTACTTCCTGGACCAATAGTCTCATTGTGCCTATCCCTAAGCCCCAACAGCCTGATACATTTAGACCAATCTCCTTAACTAGCTGTCTTTGTAAAAATTTTGAAAGAATGATACTTAACAGACTGTACTATAGAATCAGACACCAACTCTCCCCCTCCCTCTATGGGTTCATGAAAGGTAAGAGTGTGCAGAATTGTATCTCCACCTTTCTCACCTCACAGACCTCTACTAGTTTTACCACATTTCTTGATCTAAAATCTGCATTTGATATCGCGAACAGAACTGTTATACTACATGAACTAGCCAAAATGAATATTGGTGGTAGCCTACTCTGCTGGATAATAGGATACCTGTCAAACAGAGTATCCTCTGTCCTCTACTAAGGCTTTAGAAGCGAGTCTAAAGAAATGTCCCTAGGTACACCGCAGGGAGGAGTTCTCAGTCCCATGCTATTTAATATTCTGATTAATGCTCTCCTAAATGCTCTACCTGCCTCACCTAAACATAAAGCTATAAACTATGCTGATGACATCATGATCCATACAACAGGGCATAAAAAGATGAGTACCGTTCTTAATGAAGTTCAAGCAATTTGTAATCGGCTAGGCCTCGTAATATCTTCCTCTAAAACAAAGATCTTAACAAGCAAACGACATCCCCCACCCATCTATTTGCAGGGTGAAAACATTAGCTACGTTAAAACTTACAGATATCTTGGTGTAGATGTACCCTTTACCAAATCCACTATGCCACAACTAAATAAAAAATGCAAAGATAGACTAAATGCTCTTAAAGCTGTTGCTGGCTACAACCCCAACTATGGTGCTAATGTGAGAATCGCGAGAATCATGTACATAGCCTATATTAGGTCCTTAATTGATTATGCTGCTCCCATGTTGATATTAGCTCGAGAAAGTTCTCTCCCACCCTTGGAGTTAATGCAAAATGAAGCTCTCAGAATTATTCTTGTCTGTCCCAAATCTACAAAGGTTCTTAATATGAGGAAGGAGCTTGGTATTACTAGTATCAGTGATAGAATTGTTGAGATTAACACTGTACTTGGTATTAGAATGTTAAGAAATGAACCAGACACTGTCACAATGAATCTTACTAAATGTCTAGAAGTAAATAATCACAGAACTAAATGGATTGTGAAAACATGCAATTACATTAAGTTTTACAACCTGCATGAATTGTATCACTGTAGGCAACAAGAGCATTTCACCTCTCCATGGAAGATGTGTTCATTTAATATCACATACCTGCAAGTCCCTCCCAAGAAGCTCATTGCTAGTAATCCCTTCCTTAAATCACTTGTTAAAGCAACTGCTCAAGAAGAAATTTCTCGCCTAGCTGGTAGTAATAAGTTATCACAAGTTATATACACTGATGGATCTAAACAGGAGTCTTCTGGCAGGGCTGCATCTGCTCTGGTTGCCACCTCCCTAGTTAAGAACAATAATAATTTTTTGAACTAGGCATAAGATTTAACAACTGGGCTCTACACTGCAAACTGAATTGTTTGCAATCCTAATGGCACTAAAGCTAACTTATGACACTGAGCTTGACTATCCCCATTACTGATTCTATGTCATCATTGAAGGCTCTTGACTCATATAATGACTCTAACAGCATGCTCATTGGAGAGCCAGGTATAGATACTCAAAAATCCGGGATAAAGGAATTACTGTACAATTGCTATGGATTCCGTCCACATTGGATTATTCCTTTATGATAAAGTTGATATGTTAGCCAAGAAGAGCACCCATAAGGAGAATGTAGAATATAACTTTGGTATATCTGTGTCTAGCATTAGGAATAATATTAGGAGAGAAATAAATAATGAATGCAGTTAGAAGCCTGAGTAGATCTATAACCCACTATGATAACATGAACGTAGATAAGTATGTTTATGGAGCAACTTGCAATGTGAACAGACTGACTGATGTTGTAGTGGCCAGGCTTAGAAGCTGGCTACAAGTACTTCTGACAGTTTGGGAGACACAGATGATGATCAAAGTAAATGCAAATTATGTGATCAGGCATATGGTCACTGTCTTGAACACTTTGTGCTGAATTGTCCACTTATTGAGGAATATAGAGATAGACAGTATAATAACCTATGTGACATGTCAAGATATCTTATTCATGAAATAAGATACCAATTGTACTAAGCAAATTTCCTAAATTTGCTTGTAACAGATAATTGAAATGTAGATATAAACCCAAATGTACAATTGTTAACCCCTTTGGGGCCTTTTGTGTATCCATATGCTCTTGCGCTACCGTCGTCCACAGGATGGATATGGGGTGCACAATAAACTACCCTTCGGTGGCAAAATCTAATCGGAGATTGTTTGTTGCAAGTGGGGTATCCCAGATAGACAATCTCTCTCAATTCCCCACAGATACATTATTATATACACTTGGAAAATCCTAGAGGATTAGTACCAAACTTGCACACGGGGTCACTCCCTACGAAAGCAAAGACTCAGCAGACGATGTAACATCCCCAATGAAAAGCAGGGGTGCCACTAGCACGTTGAGAGACAACACAATAAGTGTCAGGGGCCAAAGACTGTTCAACTGCCTCCCAGCATACATAAGGAGGATTACCAATAAACCCCAGGCTGTCTTCAAGCAGGCACTGGACAGGCACCTAAAGTCTGTATCTGGCCAGCCAAGCTGAGGTTCGTATGTTGGACTCCGTGCAGCCAGCAGTAACAGCCTTGTTGATCAGGCTCTGATCCAACATGAGGAATACCATTGTTAACGACGAATTAATAAAAATATCAACATGGATGACAGCCAATAAACTTACACTCAACACTGATAAGACCTTCTATATTATGTTTGGCAACAGAACAGATGATCCACAATTAAACATTAAGATCAACACTACACCTATTGCTAGACATAACGAGGGCAAGTTCCTGGGCCTTCACCTTGACAGCAGCCTGAAATTCAGCACCCATATCCAACACATAACAAAGAAAGTGTCCAAAACTGTGGGGATCCTCTCTAAGATACGGTATTATGTACCACAATCAGCCCTACTCACACTATGCTACTCACTCATCTATCCCTACCTCACATATGCCATTTGTGCATGGGGATCAACAGCAATTACCCACCTAAAGCCAAATAACCCAACAAAAGCCGCAGTAAGAATTATCACACAATCCAACGCTAGGCAGCACCTCCCACTCTTCAAAGACCTAAACCTACTCACTGTCCAGAACATCCATACTTACTACTCTGCTATCTACATTTATAGAACCATTAATTCCAACTTTAACCCTGAGCTAAAACACTTTCTTGACAGTTGTGACAGGACCCATAGACATAATACCAGACATAAACATCTCTTTGACATTCCCCGTGTCCGACTATATATATACAAAAATTCAATGCGCATAAAAGGGCCTAAAATCTGGAACTCCCTGCCTGAAAACTCTAGAACTGCAGACACAACCTCCATTATCTCACTTACGCACCCAACCGGTAGCTAACCACATGAAAACTACTTTATCTTGCACATATCCACAGCAAAATACACTTATTGATATCTGTGATTCCCCTTAATTTGCACAGTACTAACCAAAATTCTAATACAACTATTGCTTCATAATTTTTAAGCTAGTCATAAGTTTGCCTAAGACACTCCAATATAGAAACTATATTATGCCAATACATCACTTTTATCATTAATATATAAACTAATTGCTAACTTCTTAAACTAATTGTTAAATTCTTAAATGTTTAAATTCCAGTACCTCAATTTTGTAAACCTAGTTAATCACTACAATTACCTAACCTTACAATCTGTATAATCATTGTGTAGCTATTGAGTAAGACCTATCATAAGACTGCCTAAAAAGCCTAGGCATACCTAGGCATATTATTGGCATCTTGTAATATCTACTTTATTAAATGTATAATTATAAGTACACCCCACCTTGTATATTACATGAAATAAAGAATTTGAATTTGAATTTGAATTTGAATAATATCGTTGTACCTAACATTGAACAAGTTTGTGTTGAATAGTGTCTGCAAGTTGACAGGTGTTGAACACATGTGTAGACACGTGTGACGCAGGTGTTCAACTCCACACACGTGACACTAAGAAATAAAAGATAAAAGTGTTGTACGTAGTTGGCTGCCTATATGAACATCTGTTGTGTTATCTACGTTCATGTCAGAGCGCAACCACAGTAACCTAACACCCAGGTACCTACTTACTGTTGGTGTACAAGTACAGCAGGTGTAAGGTGACTCACACCCAGGCACCTACTTACCGCTAGGTGAACAGCGACAGCAGGTGTAAGGTGACTCACACCCAGGTACCTAATTACTGCTAGGTGAACAGGAACAGCAGGTGTAAGGTGACTAAAACCCAGGTACCTAATTATTGCTATATGAACAGGGATAGCAGGTGTAAGGTGACTAACACCCAGGTACCTACTTACCGCTAGGTGAACAGGAACAGAAGTTGTAATAAGATGACTAACACCCAGGTGACTAACACCCATGAGGCTGGTCTGAGACCAGTCTCATGGTGGATCAGGGTCTGAGACCAGTCTCATGGTGGATCAGGGTCTGAGACCAGTCTCATGGTGGATCAGGGTCTGAGACCAGTCTCATGGTGGATCAGGGTCTGAGACCAGCCTCATTGTGGATCAGGGTCTGAGACCAGCCTCATGGTGGACCAGGGTCTGAGACCAGCCTCATGGTGGACAGGGTCTGAGACCAGTCTCATGGTGGATCAGGGTCTGAGACCAGCCTCATTGTGGATCAGGGTCTGAGACCAGCCTCATGGTGGATCAGGGTCTGAGACCAGTCTCATGGTGAATCAGGGTCTGAGACCAGCCTCATGGTGGATCAGGGTCTGAGACCAGCCTCATTGTGGATCAGGGTCTGAGACCAGCCTCATGGTGGATCAGGGTCTGAGACCAGCCTCATGGTGGATCAGGGTCTGAGACCAGCCTCATTGTGGATCAGGGTCTGAGACCAGCCTCATGGTGGATCAGGGTCTGAGACCAGCCTCATGGTGGACCAGGGTCTGAGACCAGCCTCATGGTGGATCAGGGTCTGAGACCAGCCTCATGGTGGATCAGGGTCTGAGACCAGCCTCATTGTGGATCAGGGTCTGAGACCAGCCTCATGGTGGATCAGGGTCTGAGACCAGCCTCATGGTGGATCAGGGTCTGAGACCAGCCTCATTGTGGATCAGGGTCTGAGACCAGCCTCATGGTGGATCAGGGTCTGAGACCAGCCTCATTGTGGACCAGGGTCTGAGACCAGCCTCATGGTGGATCAGGGTCTGAGACCAGTC
>WNWK01044563.1:0-15053 GCA_009830355.1 Cherax destructor | reverse complement strand
AACCATATAGACCACTAGGAGTTCCAGGCCATAGGGACCACTAGGGTAGGGGCCCATGTAGACTGGGGGGTACTGAACCATATAGACCAATGGGGGGGGGCCAGACCATATGGATTATGGGAAACCCGGGCCATATAGAAAACTAGGGGGGGTAGTAGGGCCATATGGACCACTAATTCCACTTGCCCCCCCTTTCCCCTCCCACGCCTTAAACGAGTCATTTCAGGGGCTATTATTTTCTTGTGGGTGATTCCCGTCCCGGGGGCTGATGTTATCAGGTAGCCAGACTGTGCACCATCTATCAGCACGAGAGAGTTATCTCCCCTTTTACGACAGCGGACCATTCAGGGCTAAATTTTGTTTTTTTTGGATTTGCTTGTAATTAGCCCCAAATTTACTTGTGATTAATAAAATCGGCCCTGGAGACCCTTTTTGAGTTGATAGTGATTTATTATGGAAGGTAGGGGGGCTTGACTCTTGGGGGACCAGGGTTTGGAGGTTCCTGGGTTTGGAGGGTCCTGGGTTTGGAGGGTCCTGGGTTTGGAGGCCTGGGTTTGGGGGTTTCCCTTTTGGGGATTTGGGGGGAGGTTCCGGGGTTTTGGGGGGGTTTTCCGGGGGTTGGGAGGGCCTGGAGGTTTGGAGGGAAAACCTGGGTTTGGGGGACCAGATTGGATTAGATGGTTTGGGGTTGGGGACTTGGGTTTGGAGAACCCCCTTTGATGAATTTGGTAAAGGTTGGGGGTTTGGATGAACCCCCGGCTTTGATGAACCCCGGCTTGGATGAACCCCGGCTTGGGATGAACCCCGGCTTTGGATGAACCCCGGTTTTGGATGAACCCCGGTTTGATGAACCCCGGGGCCCTTTGGATGAACCCTTTTTGGATAAACCCCCGGTTTTGGGATAAACCCCCGGTTTTGGGATAAACCCCGGGGTTTTGGGATGAACCCCGGCTTCGGCGGATGGGTCTTGCGGGCTACCAAATTTGCACCTGCCCCCAGTGTTCTATCTACCTTCCCCCCCCTCCCTCCCTCCCCCTCCCCCCCCCTCCCTCCCCCCCCCCCCCTCCCCCTCCCCCTCCCTCCAAAAAAAGCAATAATTTCCCCATTCTAAATAACTTTGGATACATAGTAAAAAGATACCAGTAATTAATGGGAGTGACGTTTATATACTGTTTTTTTTCAAAAATTCCACCATCATTTTCAGTTTGTTACTTTTTTGGTTACCCTCACCCCTCATTTTCCCCCTTTTTTTCCCCCCATTTTTTTTTACCCCTCATTCTTCCCCTCATTATTCCCCCTCCCCCCCTTTTTTCCCCTTTCCCCATCGTGTCTTGCTGTGAACGAGGTCAACACGGGACAAGTGATTGGAATAGTGCCACTGTTTCGTTTTGTTTTGAAAGTTCTCGTTATCCACCTCACCCCCCCTCCTCCATCCTTTTTATCTTCCCCCCCTCAGCCTTTCACCCCCTCACGCCTCTTTTTCCCCCCCTCCCCCCCCCCTTCGTTTAAAAGGATCTCACTATCACTGGTTTATACATGAGTGCACACGGCCCTGTCCCCCTCCCTCCATCCCCCCCCCTGAGGCAGATTATGATGCCCCCCCTCCCCTTTTCCCCCTCCTCAACTCCAAAAAGAACACCTCCCCCCACCCCCCCCCACACCCCCCCCCCTCACCTCATCTCACCCATTTTCCCCCCCCCTATCCCCCCCCTTCCTCCCCCCCCTCCCCCATGGGGCCCAACATACAGCGGGTCTTTTTAAAACCTTTAAAAAAACATCGTCAGTGGTGGTCTTATCTGTGACCAGGTCCTCCCTCCCCCCCCTTTCCCCCCCATCCCCCTCCCTTTCTCCCCCCCCTTGTTCCTCCTCTTTTCCCCCTCCCCTTCTTGTCCCCTCCTTTTTCCCCTTTCCTTTTGTTCCCTTTCTTTTCCCCCCCCGCCTCCCCCCCCTTTTTCCCTTTCTTTTTCCCCTTTCCTTTTCCCCCCCCCTTTCCTTGTTCCCCCCCCTTTCTTTTTACCCCTCCTCCCCCCCTCCCCCACCAGGGGGGAGGGGAAGCTCAGGGGGATAAACTTGTGGGGATAATTTTTTTCCCCGGAAGATGGCTCCGGGGGGGCAGGGGAAGGGGGAAAAGGGGAGAGGGAGGGGGGAAACAAAACACTCGGGGAGAGTTTGGGGGCAAACGGGTAAATGAAGGGGGGGGAGGGGGGGGTAGGGGGAAGGGGGAAGGGGGGGTAGGGGGGAAAGGGGTAGGGGGTAGGGAAGGGAGGGAGGGTTTAGGGGGGGGTAGGGGAAGGGTGAGGGAGGGGGAAAAGGGAAGGTGGGGGGAAGGGGTGGGAAAGGGGGGGAGGGGGGAAGGGGGGATGGAGGGGGGGGGGGAAGGAAGAGGGAGGGGAGGGGAGAGGGGGAAGGGTTGAGGGAGGGGGGAAAAGGGAAAGGGGAAAGGGAGGGGGAAAAAGGGAAAAGGGGAAGGGAGGGGAAGGGGTGAGGGGAAAAGGGAGGGTAGGGAAGGGGGGGGGAAATGGAGGGTGGGGAAGGAGTGAGGAGGGAGAGGGTAGGGGAAAGGGTGAGGGAGGGAGAGGGTGGGGGAAAGGGAGGGGGAGGGGGAAAGGGGGTGAGGGAGGGAGGGGAGGGGGGGAGGGAAGGGGTAACGGAGGGGGACAATTTTGCCTTTAAGAAAAATTTGATACCCCCAGGTACCTACTTATTTGGTGAACAGTGACAGCGGGGAGGATAATGGTAGTGTTGGTAGTGGGTACCCCCCCAACCCCCAAACCCCAACCATACCCCACCCTGCCACATTTGTCCCCACCTACTGCACTCGGGGGGGTCGATCAGCCCTTCACATCAATACCCAAACATCTCTCCCCAGCATATTGAAATAGTATCCCAATTAACAATTGCTTGGAATTAACATTTCAAATGTGACATAATTATCGTTATACAATACATACTTTACGCCGCATAGCTAATATCATGGTGATTGGAAGGTCAAGTGCGGATGAGGACCCTACAGAGGTAAGTGACGTGGAACACTGGTAATGTGGTTAATATTTTTAGTGAGGGGGTGTTAGTGGGGTGGGGTGAGGGGGGTTGTGTGTGTGTGTGGGCAAAATTAGACCCGCCTACTTGTGGTCACAGGGTTGAGTCTTGAGCTCCTGGTCCCCACTTAACCTCGTAGGGCCTCTATCACATAAACCACCTCTCTCTCTCTCTCTCTCTCTCTCTCTCTCTCTCTCTCTCTCTTCTCTCATGAGAGAATCTTCCATATTATCTTTGTCTTTCTTCCCCCATCTCACATATCTAGTGAAATTCTCTCATTTTCTTGCCTCTTGCTTTAATCTCCCTGTTCTTCTTGGCCTACCTGACCATCCCCCAACAAGCTAATACCTTAAGGTGACTTACAAAGACCTTAAGTCACCTGATTGAATGACCCCAAGTCTATCTTATCACTCTTAATCTATTATGATTTTTTAAAGCTGTATGGGACTTAAAGAAGGACTTGCCTAGTAGGTCTTCTGTAGTGTTCATTGTTATGTTTTTATTGCCTATCCTTGATATTCATAGCTCAATGTGACTACCACTTACCCATTCCTTTGTCTTTTACAGGGCATGCACATTCGTGTTTCACTACAAGTTTTAAAAAGAAATATTCTCATTCCTGTCTGCCCATACCCCCCTCAGTTTCCATTCGTCCACTTCTTCATCGTAATGACTATCTGTCTATTGTAAACGCATAAATTTTCCTTCTACCTTAAGTTCTTTTCTCTTTAAAAATCCAATACTTTCATTTTTTTCATGTATTTTTTAACCGTGAAATCCCCGCATCTTTTTTATATGATTTTGTTTAAGTAATGAGCGTATCAGTGTGTTCGTTATTGTTTCTGTGATAATAATTTTGATGGCTGTTTCACCTGCTTTCCTGTTCTCTCGAATCATTGGACAAACTGGGCATTAATGTATAATTCTTGTTTTTTTCACTTCCCCTTTCTTCTCCCGTTATTTCAAATGCATTGGACAAACTTGCATTACTGTGATAATTCTGGGGTTTATTTTTTTGTCCTGTTTTTTTTGTTCTTTCTAATATATTGAGAAACTTGTCCTTGATTTAAGTTAAAAACTATTGAAATGCGTCTTTGTTAACATTGCAAGAAACCAGAAAGTTTTTTTATTGAGATTAAGAATTTTCCGTGGATTGTGGGGCAATGGGTCTTCAGCAGCAACAGCCTGGTTGACCAGAGAAGACCAGACGAGCCTGCCCATGGCCGGGCTCTGGGGGGGCAAGACTCGTAACTCAAAGGTATATCAAAGGCATTTCAAGAAAAATCCTTAACAGGTTCCCAAGAGGATCACGAAATGGAGGGGGATTCAACCCCCTGCAGCGTGACCCAGAAAAAGAAACACTTTCATCATCACCATCACTGTCTTTCCAGAGGGACACCTACACTATAGTTCAAAAATCTGCAAGATATCTCCACCCCTCCTTCAGAGTGCAGACACGGACTTACCTCCCGGACTCAAGTCCAGCCAACCGGGTTCCCTGAATCCCTCCACAAATGTGATTTTAATACCTTCATTAATTATTATTATCCCAAGTTCTAATAAACTGTCAGTAAAGTGAAGGGTGGACAGGGGGCGAACCGTGGTCCGCCGGAACGGAATAGCATTGACGCGATTTGCAGACCCCAGTTCGAGCCTCGTCCATCCTTTCTTTCGGAAGATATTCCCTTTCATACCCCTTCTTTATTAGAAAAAATAAAGAATTCTGACCACTTTTCCCTTTCACCCCCGGCCCATCCTACACCCGGCCACATCCTACACCCTGGACATCCTATCCCTGGCACATGTTCATCCCGGCCACATCACCCTGGCCACATCACCCTGGCCCCATGCTTCACCCCCACATGCTTCACCCTGGCCACATCACCCTGGCCACATCCTTCACATACCCAGGAATCACATTACCTCAAATACCCCAAAATATCAGTTAAAAAATGTATAATTAGGTTCAGGTCGAGAACCTAACATAATTGGTTCAATCGGAACCTTGTGTTAGGTAGAGCATCAGTAGTCAGGGGCTCCCCGGGTATTTCACCAAAAGTCAGTCAGCTAGTACTGTATAGCAGCGTTAGTGGTGGGGGTTAGGGGGGTAATTCTAGGGGCTAAACTAGCACCAAGGATGGTGTTGCTAGTGCTGGTGTTAGTGAACTAGCAACTAGAAGGGCCACTTTAGTTAGCTTGCACAAACCACATACAAGGTCGTAGGAGAACGCACACACACACACACAGGCGGGGCCAGGACCCAAGTTCGACCTCTGCAACCAAATTAGGTGAGAAAATTAGGTGAGAGCCACACACACACACACAAAAACACACACAACACACACATACACACACATACACACACATACACACACACAAAAAATACACACACACATACACACACACAACACACACAACACAAAACACACACAAAACACACACACACACACACACACAACACATACACACAAAAATACACGGGGCGACTACCTGAGGTAGGGAAGAAACAAATGTAGTCCCATTTAAAAAGGAAAAGACATGAAGCATTAAACTACAGACCGTGTCACTGACTTTATAGTATGCAAAGTCATGGAGAAGATTATCGGAGAAGAGTGGGGAGCACCTAGAAAGGAATGAGCTTATCAACGAAACCACACGGTTTCAGGGAGGAAAATCCTGTGTCACAAACCTACTGTAGTTCTATGACGGGGGTGACAGCAGTAAACAAGAGAGGGGGGGGTAGATTGTGTTTTCTTGGATTGTAAGAAGGCGTTTGACACATTTTCCCCCAAGAGATTAGTACAAAAGCTGGAGGACCAGGCAGGGATAACAGGGAAGGCACCGCAATGGATCAGAGAATACCTGACAGGGGGGCAACAGCGAGTCATGGTATGGGGGGGTGTCAGAGTGGGCGCCTGTGACGAGCGGGGTGCCCAGGATCAGTCCTAGGGCCGGTGCTGTTTCTGGTATTAACGACATGACGGAAGGAATAGACTCAGAAGTGTCCCTGTTTGTGATAAGGGAAGTTGATGAGAAGAATTCAATCGATCGAGGACCAGGCAGAACTCAAAGGGATCTGGGGCTGCAAGCCTGGCCCACAACTGGCCCCCTGGAGTTTAACCCCCCCAAAGGCAAAGTCAGAAGTTTGGGGGAAGGTAAAAGAAGACCGCAGACGGAGAAGCTGGGGGGTCAGAGACTACAAACCTCCTAAAAAGGAAAAAAGATCGGGGGTGAGTATAACACCACACTTTGAGGCGCACATCAACCAAATAACTGCTGAAAGCAGGGGCGCCTAGCAAACCTAAGAACAGCATTCCGACATCTTAATAAGGAATGTTGGGACCCTGTACACTGTGTAGTTAGGCCCATTTTGGGAGTATGCAGACCAGTTTGGAACCCACACCTAGCCAAGCACGTAAGGAAGCAGAGGAGGGGTTTAAAGGGGAAATCGACCTGACGACACGAAGACAGGAGAGATGGGGGGATATGATAACGACATATAAAATTCTGAGGAATAGACAAGGTGGACAGACAGGATGTTCCAGAGAGGGGACACAGCAAAAAAGGGACACTTTGGGAAGTTGAAGACTCAGATGAGTCACGGGGATGTTAGGAAGTATTTCTTCAGTCACAGAGTGGCGGAAGGGGAATAGTCTGTGAAGTGAGTAGTGGAGGCAGGATCCATACATAGCTTTAAGAAGAGGTATAAAAGTCGTGGAGCGGAAGAGTGACCTAGAGCGACCAGTGAAGAGGCGGCGGAGCGGATTCAACCCCTGCAACTCAACTAGGAGTAAAACACAACACAGGAGGTGCCACCTAGACTATGCAGACTCACAGTAGTGAGAAATCAATTTTATAACAAATTTATAAGCATCGACTTAAGGGTATTGGGCAGTACAAGATGGTGGCAAGTAGCACCCGCAAAAAAACACACACACACCCTTAGTCAGGCCCATACTGGGTATGGCACCAGTTTGGAACCCACCTGGTCAAGCACGTCAAAAAATTAGAAAGTGCAAAAGGTTTCAACAAGACTAGTCCCAGGGCTAAGGGGTTTTCCTAGAGGAGAGGTTAAAGGGGAACTAACCGACGACACTGGCGGACAGGAGGGACATGATGTATAAAAAACTGAGAGGAATTGACAAGGTGGATAGGGACAGGGTGTTCCAGAGCTGAGACACAGCAACAAGAGGTCACAGCACAAGGGGGCACAGCAACAAGGGTCACAGCCAGAAGAGGTCACAGCAACAAGGGATCACAGCAACAAGGGGGGCACAGCAACAAGGGGTCACAGCAAAAGGGAAAACACAGAACAAGGGGGCACATCAACAAGGGGGCACAGCAACAAGGGGGCACAGCAACAAGGGAACACATCAACAAGGGGGCACAGCAACAAAAGGGACACAGCAACAAGGGGACACAGCAACAAGGGGACACAGCAACAAGGGGACACAGCAACAAGGGGACACAGCAACAAGGGGACACACAACAAGGGACACATCAAAAAGGGGACACACAACAAGGGACACAGCAACAAGGGGACAAGGGGAAAGCAACAAGGGAAACATCAACAAGGGGACACGCAACAAAGGGACACAGCAAAAAAGGGACACAGCAAAAAGGGGGACACAGCAACAAGGGGACACAGCAACAAGGGGACACAGAAACAAAGGGTCACAGCAACAAGGGGACACGGCAACAAGGAGCCCAAACAAGGGGTCTCAGCTAAAAGTTGAAGACTCAGATGAGTCACGGGGATGTTAGGAAGTATTTCTTCAGTCACAGAGTTGTCAGGAAGGGGAACAATCTGAGAGTGATGTAGTGGGGGCAGGATCCATACATAGCTTTAAGAAGAGGTATGATAAAGATCACGGAGCGGGGGTGACCTAGTAGCGACCGGTGAAGAGGCGGGGCCCGGAGCTGTGAATCGACCCCGCAACCCCAATTTGGCACACGTGAGAGGTAATATGCCTGAAGGAAGGAAGGCATGAAAGAAGGAAGGGATGGGAAAGGAAAGGGGAAAAAAGGCAGAAAGAAGGAAGGATGAAAGAAGGAAGGCATGAAAGAAGGAAGGCATGAAAAAAGGGAAAGGGATGAAAAAGGAAGGATGAAAGAAGGAAGGCATGAAAGAAGGAAGGAGAAAAAAGGAAGGCATGAAAAATAGGCATGAAAGAAGGTAGGCATGAAAAAAGGTAGGGATGAAGGAAGGAAGGCATGAAGGAAGGAAGGCATGAAGGAAAGGAAGGCATGAAAGAAGGAAGGCATGAAAGAAGGAAAGGATGAAAGCTCCCTAAAAAACCACAAAGTCTGACAATGTTGCTGAAATATATAGAATAAACACGATTGAAAAAACACAAATGTATTAAATACGATCCTTTACGTTTCGCCCACACAGTGGGCAGGTGTGTCAGGAGTGGTCCTGGACCGGGTCGTCTTCCTGTAGTGACGCGAGGAGTGTCAGAGTTGGCACAAGTGTAGATGTTTCACTAGGAAAAAGGTACGGTGAGCATTCTGAGGTGAAGTCCCGTTTACAGCCCTGTGGGGGGGACAGCACTGTGACAGACACGGTGACTCTTTCAACTCCTATTATCATTTCTGACACTCAGGTCGCAGCCTGAGTGTTAGAACGCACGGGAGATTTCGGGAGGTTTTCCCAACACCGACGTCTGACACAAGTTTATGTAGATTGGATTGAGGGGGCCCCCCAGGGGACAGGGGGAATGTTTGGTAGGTTGGATCTGAGGTGGACCCCCATGGGACGGGGGGGAATTTTTGAGGTTGATCTGAGGTGGACCCCCATGGGACGGGGGGGAATTTTTGGGAGGTTGGATCTGAGGTGGCCCCCAGGGACGGGCGGGAATGTTTGGTGGGTTTGGGATCGGGGGGGGAAAATTTTTGGACCCCCATGGGACGGGCGGGAATTTTTGGGTGGTTGGATTGAGGTGGACCCCCATGGGACGGGCGGGAATTTTTGGTAGGTTGGATCCCCCCTGGGGGGTGGACCCCCCAGGGGACGGGCGGGAATGTTTGGGGTTTGGGATCTAAGTGGCCCCCCATGGGAGGGGCGGGAATGTTTGGTGGGTTTGGGATCGGGGTGGCCCCCCATGGGACGGCGGAATTTTTGGGAGGTTGGATCTGGGTGGACCCCTGGGACGGGCGGGAATGTTTGGTAGGTTGGATTGGGGTGGACCCCCATGGGACGGCGGAATGTTTGAGGTTGGATCTGGGGTGGACCCCAGGGGACGGCGGGAATTTTTGGGAGGTTGGACGAGGGGGCCCCCCAGGGAAAAGGGGGGAATGTTTGGTGGGTTTGGGATCTAGGTGGACCCCAGGGGACGGGCGGGAATGTTTGGTAGGTTGGATCTGAGGTGGACCCCATGGGGGGGGCGGGAATGTTTGTAGGTTGGATCTGAGGTGGCCCCCCAGGGACGGGCGGGAATGTTTGGTAGGTTGGCTGAGGTGGCCCCCCAGGGAGGGGGAATTTTTGGGTGGTTGGGCTGAGGGGGACCCCCATGGGACGGGCGGGAATGTTTGGGGTTTGGGATCTGAGGGGGACCCCCATGGGGGGGGGGGGGGAATGTTTGGTGGGTTTGGGATCTGGGGTGGCCCCCCATGGGACGGCGGGAATGTTTGGTAGGTTGGTTTTGAGGTGGCCCCCCCGGGACGGGCGGAATTTTTTTGGTTGGATCTGAGGTGGACCCCCAGGGACGGGGGAATGTTTGGAAAATTGGATTAAGGGATGAGGATGTTAGGATCCTGGGTACCCCTTACCGGTGTGGTTTGGTTCTGAGGGGAAAAAATGGGGGGAATTTAGTGTTGAACACAGGCGTTCCTTAAGTCGCGTTCTGGCTCCCTGGGTTCTGAAGTACGTGTTTGAAGGTCTCTGGTTGCAGTCCGCAAAGGGGTTATGTACACTCTGCGAGGGGTTGAACCTTTGTGGTTTCTATTAATGGTGATGTTCTTGGTGGTGGATGTGGAGGTGGCGCTTGGGATTTCCCAAAGGGACTGGTATTGGAAAAGACGCTGGGAAAAGTTTCTGGCAACGGGTTGATGGGGGGTACTATATATCTCCTCTCGGCATGTTTCTGGGTGAGTTAAAGATGCATATCCCCGGCGTCGATAGTGAAGTTGGGAAAATACTTGTTCAATAAAGGCATTCACCTCATGGAACTCTTTTTTGATGACTCGGGGAACGAGGAAAAAGCCCATAATTACTACACGTTTAGTTTTGGTGTCGTGGTGAGAGAAGGGGAGAAGATCGGTTGGTTGGTAGGGTTTCGATTGAAAACATCAAGGAAGAGTGTTGCGACTTCTTAGTGTGAACCGGATGGTGATTTTGAGTTGGTTGAGAGCTTCATTTTTGAATTAGGGGGAAGTTAAATAAGGAGCCAGGTACCTAGGGGAATTGGAGGAAATTGCCGTAAACCATCATGGAAATCTGGAAGCCGAGTTTTTTTCCCTATTATTCTCTTTTTTGTGTCACCTGGCTTCTTTGGGGTTGACGACATTCTCATCATAACCCCAGAAGCTTAAGCAAGTTCCCCCCCAAAAGGCAGTACCCTTAATGAAGTAACGGGGAAAAACATTGTCCGGAAAAAACCGGAAAAAGCCCCCCACTGATGCCCTTAATTACATTATATGCTAAAGTGTTTATTTAAAAGGGTTTGGTAAATATACCATAAAAAAAAGTCCATGGTTTACTGGGGTTTCCCCAGCAGCCAACGCCCAGAAACAATGAGGGGAGTGGAACCCCGGGAACTGTCACGACCCCCATTGTGGCCACACAACAACAAATTAGATCGACATCTCGTTGAGATCCTCAGACGGGGTTTTGTTAGATTAAAACCCGGGCAGGGCGCACTTCCTGACGAATCAATCAATCAATTACCGAGGTAGATAGTCACGAGGCAGGCACACGGAAGCTCATGGCTTCTACCGAAAGAGGAGGTCACGTTGTTCCAACGACTAAACCCGAAGATTCTGTTTTGGAAATTTGGGGCGCATTTTGGCGCAGCTGCGCCTTCCCAGGGGGGCAGTGTTTCCCGCAGACCAGTCAAGCAAAAACATCCATAGACAAGAAACTTGACTCGTCAAAAAAGGACCCCATGACACCCCGTGTGCTGCTAGAATTCATCTGAGAGAAAATACTGTCTGAAGATATCAGTGTCCACAAACCAAGGGAAGAGTATTCTTACTCCCAAAACACAGTCCTAAGAGGCTGAAGTGAACGACCTTGAATCACCACTGTTCTCACAGAACTTAAATCCATAGAGCGGGTGACAAAAGGCGTTTTAAAGCGCTGTCTGCTGCGGATGTTTTTCGATGTAATCCACAGTAAAAAAACATCGTGAAAGCTGAGCGACTCGAACAAAAAGGGCAATGCCTACAGGCAGGTCTTGTAACAAGTGGTGTTCCAAGGGGTCAGTCTTAGGCCCATTGTTATTTATAATATATATCAATGACCTTGACGAGGGAATTCAGTGTTTGAGCAAATTCGCCGACGACACGAAGATAGGTAGGAAATTGATTCAAACATAGATGTCATAGAACTTCAGGAAGATTTAGACAAATTTAATTCTGGTCAGAAAAGTGGCAGATGCAAAATGAGATAAATGCAAGGTTCTGAAGCTGGGGAGGTCCATAAAAAGGGAAAAAATAAACACAAAACGAAATTTCATTGACCTTTTTCCCCCAAATTTGAGTCACAGAAATACCAAAATGAGCAACATGGAGATATTTTGGAGGGGGGGGCTGTCAGGGGGAAAAGACATGAGTTTTAAAAATTTGGGATATTAAAAACATAGGGGATTAAAAGGACCGCGTGTCCCATTCTGAGTTTTTTTGGGTTGGGGGAGTTTTGGCTTGTTCAGCGGGGAACCGTTGTTTGGTTGGGGGTTGATTAAGGGGAATATTCAAGATTTTCGGTATTGGTGTTGTCTTTTTGGCGCAATCCGAAGAATCCTAAAATCACCCATCTGTTTTCCAAACCCTTTCAACCAGAACAACGGCTTAAAACCATGCTAAACCCTTTTGCCGCCCAACGTTTCCCACCTAAAACTAAGACTGGTACACTGGGCCCTTTTAATCCCCTATGTTTTTTCACACATTTTTAAGACTACAGGGCCCCTTTCCACCTGCCCCAGCATTCTCCCCCATTCCCCTTTATATATCTCCATGTTGCTCTTTTTCCAGGAGATCTGTCTGTAACTATAAAGCACTGCGGGGGAAACTTTGAAAAAAAGGGTTTTTGCTTATGTGTTTTTTTTTCCCATTGTGTCGGTATTTTATCCATTTTTTCCCGTCCATAACCCAAGCACTTAAAATTTAAAAAACGTAGAACTTACCCAAACAGATTGGAGAAGGACTTGGGGGTGATGGTAAGGCAACCAAACCAAGACAGCAATGCCTGCGAGTAATAAGGCAAATAGATTACTGGGATTTTTTCAAAATGTTGAACAAAGTCCAGAGGTTATATTACGCTTTATACATCTTAGTAAGGCCTCACCAGATTACGCAGTCAGTTTTGGTCTCCATATTACAGAATGGACAAAAACGTTAAAAAACATTCAGCGTAGAATGACAAAATTTAAAAATAGCATTAAAATCTTCCTTACGAAGAAAGATTGAAACCCCTTTAAAATTTCATTCACTTGTAAGACGGGAAAAAGGGGGGACATGATCGAGGTATACAAGGGGAAAAAGGGATTAACAAAAGGGATATAAATAAGTCTTGAGGGGGTCTTCCAAAGAGAACCCGCAATAATGGATTCAAGTTAGATAAGTTTAGATTTAGAAAGGATATAGGAAAGTATTGGTTTGGAAAATAGTTGATGAGTGGGAAAAGTCTGCCGTAGGGTTTTGGAAACAGGACCTTGGGAGTTTTAAATTTAGGTTAAAATTCATGATGAGGGGGTTGGAGAGTGGGATGCATAGGGGTAGAATTGTCAAAACTTTTTTTTGGGTAAATTGAAAAATTTGGGTTTAGCAAAATTCTGTTAGTGTGACGGATTGTAAACCTCTATATAAAGGGTTTCAGTGTTCCTCCTTTCTTATGCTTATGTCTTGACGCAACATAGAGGACCTCTCTGGCGAACTGTATCTTGGTTTTTGGGGGAAAATACCAGGTTTGACGTGCAACCCAGAACTTTTAGGTGTTCAGATATCCGGTACAACCAACTAGCGCCCGATGTCAGTTTAAGGAAATATGCGGCATCTTAGGGGTCTCACCAGACTGAAAAAAGGGTAAGTACGGAACGATGTCCAAACTGGGGAAGAAGCATCATGTTAGAATCTGCCAGACTGGAGATGTTTTCGAGGCAGCAGGAAAACACCGGTTGTCCAGCCTCCAGCATAAAAAAAGTCCTCACCACCGAGCGGCAGCCTCGTCCAGAGGGGGGTACAGTAACACGGAATCCAGTGCCCTTCCCGGCCACAGCGACGAAGGAAGCCGAGAAAGATAAGGGGGGTGGCGCCCGCCACCCACCTCCCGAAACATCTACTCAAGCTGCCACCCAGCAACGGCAGGAAACACGGCCCATGATAAAAACGACTATAGTCAATGCACAACCCTAGCATCACAATAGTCTCCAGTAAAGAACCCCGAGCCCAGGAGAACACACCGGGACACCCCGTATTTCCCTGAGTCAACAAATGATAACCAACACCCCCAACACGGGGCCCAAAACAACGATTGCAGTGGAACACAGCAAGACTCTGATCGCCACACAACACCTGAATCATATCAACATAAACATGATCCTCAGACTGGTCATCTTAGGATTAAGACCCGGAAAGGACGCAGTTCCTGATCAGTCAAAAATCAGATTCGTCCAGGCAGATCGTTTGTGTTTTTCATGAACCCCACTGTGTGGGGAAACGTTGTCAATAAAGGATCGTGTTAAGTGCAGTTTTATTTTTCCAAGTCTGTGAAAAAACCGAACTTAAATTTTGAGAAGATTCAGTGGAATCAGGAACACTGCCAGGGGGAGAGAGTACATCAGCATGTCCTGGATATACCACATACACTATCCACCAAAATTTCCTTAAAATTTACTTTTCCCTTCATAGGCCAGTCTGGGACTCAGGGCCCCTGGGCATAACCCACCCTAGAAATTATCTACAGATAGGGTGGATAAGGGTAGTCGAGGTGCCTCAAATCCAGCCTAAATATACCTCAAAAGCCATCTTATTCTAACAGGAGGATAATTATTATTACTATTATTGTCTCCCATATCCTCCTTCCCCTCCTTCCCCCTTCCTTTCCCCCCTTTTTCCCCCCCTCTCCTTCCCCCTCTCCTTTTCCCCCCCTCTCCTTCCCCCTCCCTCCCCCCCCCCTCCCCCTCCCCCCTCCCCCCCGTCTTTGCTCCCTCCTTTCCCCGGTTCCTCTTCCCCCTTTCCATTTCTCCCCATTTTTAACCCCCCTCCCTCCCTCTCCCGTGCAATAGTCGTGAAAATTCCCTTACTACCACCACCACTACTACTACCACCACCACCACCACCCCCTTACCACCACCACCACCCCTACTACCACCACCACCACTACTACCACCACCACCACCCCCACTACCACCACCACCACCACAAATACTACCACCACCACTACTACTACTACCACCACCACCACCACCACCACCCCCCTACTACTCCACCACCACTACTACTACTATCACCACTACTACCACCATACTACTACTACTAAAAACCACACTACTACCACTACTACCCCACCCACCACTACTACCCACCACCACCACTACTACTACACCACCACCACCACTACTACCACCACCACCACTGCTACTATCGCTACTACCACCACCACCACCACTACTACTACTACCACCACCACACTACCACCACCCACCACCACTACTACCCCCCACCACCACTACTACCACCACCACCACTCTACCACCACCACTACACTACCACCACTACTACTACTGCTCTATACACCACCCCAAAACCCCTACTACTACCACCACCACTACTACTAAACCCCCACCCTTTTTACC
>WNWK01044562.1:0-15053 GCA_009830355.1 Cherax destructor | reverse complement strand
ATCATCATGTACTCTCCCACATACTTCAACAATCATCCTGTACTCCCCCACATATTTCCCAACAATCATCATGTCTCTCCCACATATTTCAACAATCATCTTGTCTTTTTTCCCAACTTCGTCCCCTTTGAATATTCATTAAATTCTAAGTTTCCCTTTTTCCCCCTACTTATTGCTTCATTCATTTCCTTCATACTTGGGGGAATATTTACATCCTTCGTACTCTTATTCTTCATATTCTCCTCGTTTATTCTCCCGCCTTTCATCTTCACATCTTCATATTCATTGTCATCTTTATCTTTGTGTTTTACTCACCTTCATACTCACTGCCTTCATACTTAATTCCTTCATACACAATCCCTTTAAACTCCTTCCTTTCATTCCTTGCCTTCACATTCACTTCCTTCATGTTATCTTGCGGTGCAACATTCATCATTGATCTCATTATTACTTCTCCCGAGAATGAAATTACGCGAGTAATTCATCATTTTCATCAGACATTTCTTCAGAATATTCTCTTCATCTCTTGTTCTACAAGTTTTATGGCCTACTGAAATATATTACGGCCTAATATCATTTTCTTCTTTCTCCTCTGGGTTTTTGTTTCTTTTGCCTTGTATTTGTCCTTCATTATAATTTTTCCCCCTCTGTGTTCTTGCCGCTACCTATGTGGGCCGCTAGCTTCCTTGCAGTGTTCCTCTTTCCTAGAATATGACTGACTCCACTACTACTACTTCTACTACCACTACTACTTCCACTATTACTACTCCACCACTTTCTTGTTCCCGCCCCTGTCTGCTGGCCTCTATATATACCCCCTCCTATCCCTTCTTTTTGTTAGTATGACTTTGTAAATGGTCCAAGTCGGACCGAAACGTCGTCGTAAAGCTCCTCTCTTCTATGTGCGGGTTGTTTGTGTATTGTGTATTGAAAAGGTAATATCGCTGCATCACAGTTCATCTCAACATAGTGTCTGAGACATTAACAACAGAGTGGTCCTGGCCAGGTTGTAGCAGCGACCTCCAAACTTCTTGTTGCCAGGTGGTCGCGTTTTCCCAGTAGCTACCTATTGTTTTCATCACTGTGTTAAGTAAAAGGACACAAATGCAACTAATGTGACATTTTATTGTGGCAACGTTTCGCTCTCCAGGAGCTTTGTCAAGCCGTTACAAACAATACATAGACACACAGGGTATATATAGGTTCAGGGTGATGTGTAATACTAGTGGTGGTAGAAGTAGAGTGATATAAGTCGTAGTAGTAGTAGTGATATAAGTCGTAGTAGTAGTAGTGATACAATAAGGTAGAACAATCAACTTGCACATGAGTAAAAGGTGATAAAAGCAATTATATGGGTAGTATAAAAACAGGTTAGACAAATATTTCTGTTGGAGGGTGGAAAAGAGAAGACCTGTAGCAATGTTCCACATCCGCGAAGTGCTTGTGTAGTAGGAGAGACTATGTGATGGTAGGGTTTACTGTTTTCAGGAGGATTCTTGCTAAGACTTCAGAGATGGTAAAGCTGCCTTTGTTTTGTTTAATTGTGTTAGAAACAGCGATAAGTGCTGATTCAAGGCACTTGCGTCTGCAGAAATCAGTTTCTTTGATTACTAAACGGGCGTCTTTGAATTTCATGAGATGAAAGTTTGAATTTCATGAGATGAAAGTTTTTTTTTGTGTGTGTATATTTATGGATGTGTGCGTGTTTTGCAATCACAAAAGACAAGTAACAAAATAAATATTATTTATAACATTTTTCATGTAGGTTGACTATTAGATTAATAAGAATCTGGCAACATTCAGACATAACTGAAAAAGATATATGTTAATAAAGATACATACTGTGACGTAAGTAGGACTAGAATTTTCATTGAATAGCGATATCTGGATGTCTTAATGTACGTTCATGACTGTTTTGGTGGGTGTAATTTCAAGACAGATTTCTCTGTCTCCTCCTGTAATTCCTCCAGCAGGAAAGTCTCGACCGAAGTTAGGAAAAACATAATTCCAATCCAGCAAAGTCACCTGGGACCTCCGGAAGGTGGGGAAGGTGAGACATCTAGTAGACAGACTGATGAATTCCTGGACACAAGATCCTGAGGAGGGACTGATGTAGGAAGCTAGAGGTGAGGATACAGAGAGAGACGAGGCAAGCCTTTGTGAAGTGAAGGTGAGACACACTACTCACACTACAGGAGGATACATATGCAAGAAAATGTAAGATGGTACAAAGGGTGCCAAAATTTAAAAAGAGAGTCAATTAAGGTGGTTTAGACTACGGCTGCTTCCTTGATAAGTGATGTAACAAAATTGTTAAAGTCGCTAGAGAAAAGTCTATTCAACGTAATAGCTAGTAAACAACTTGATCACTGGGTTATATGCAGTAATACCAGAGATATAAACGTTACACTTATACATAGTAACACCAGAGCTGCAAAGATCACAATATTATACCTAATAAAATTAGAAAAGCAAATATCACTCTTTTATATATAGTAATATTAAAGATACAACGATAACCCTGTTATACAATATCAGATATGTTACTTTTATACATAATAATACCAGTAATGTGAAGATCACAATGTTTAACACAGTAACACAAGAAAATGATAGATAAGGAAGTTACGCATACAAATACACTGCGATCACAGATCACAGAAAATCACAGAGATCACAGAAAAACTAAAATGTGAACCTAAAAATCTATGCCATTTAAATAGATGACTAAAATAAATAACAATTGGCTCCTCCATGGTGGTCTAGGTAGAGGAGTTCTTCTCTTCTCGCTGGACTATGTTTCCAGTCTGCCCGGGCGGATGTATTTACTGGGCGCAGATTTCTGTGTGTCCTCTCCAGTAATTACATCTGCTTGTATATATTGATATTTAAACACTTGTGTTGTAATATCATATATGGGCAGTGCTTCATGGGGTTGCCACATTTGAAGAGTTAAGTTCCTCTCTGAGGAAATGCTGTGTTTGGGGTTCACAGCTCTCAACGTCCCCCTCAAATGCTGTGTTTGGGGTTCACAGCTCTCAACGTCCCCCTCAAATGCTGTGTTTGGGGTTCACAGCTCTCAACGTCCCCCTCAAATGCTGTGTTTGGAGTTCACAGCTCTCAACGTCCCCGTCAAATGCTGTGTTTGGAGTTCACAGCTCTCAACGTCCCCCTCAAATGCTGTGTTTGGAGTTCACAGCTCTCAACGTCCCCCTCAAATGATGAAGTTTAATTCCATTTTTCCTTTTTATTATATGACAATATTTTGCTAAATGAGTGTAAGTGTAGAACACATTGTCAAGGAGTGCAAAGACTGACAAATAGTAAAAATTACAGAACATAATTCATATAATACCTGATCATGATCCTGTCAACCTGTCTATCAACCTGTCTGTCAACCTGTCTGTCAACCTGTCTGTCAACCTGTCTGTCAACCTGTCTGTCAACCTGTCTATCAAATGTAGATAATCAAACTAAGTTCAACACTGGACTAATCACATAAAAGCTGCATCACACACAGTTCCTGAGACTCACTCTAGTATGAAGTCATACATCTCAGTACCACGAGTCCACACTGTGCACCTTGGTACAGATACCATCTAACCAGAGTCCACACTGTGCACCTTGGTACAGATACCATCTAACCAGAGTCCACACTGTGCACCTTGGTACAGATACCATCTAACCAGAGTCCACACTGTGCACCTTGGTACAGATACCATCTAACCAGAGTCCACACTGTGCACCTTGGTACAGATACCATATAACCAGAGTCCACACTGTGCACCTTGGTACAGATACCATCTAACCAGAGTCCACACTGTGCACCTTGGTACAGATACCATCTAACCAGAGTCTACACTGTGCACCTTGGTACAGATACCATCTAACCAGAGTCCACACTGTGCACCTTGGTACAGATACCATCTAACCAGAGTCCACACTGTGCACCTTGGTACAGATACCATCTAACCAGAGTCCACACTGTGCATCTTGGTACAGATACCATCTAACCAGAGTCCACACTGTGCATCTTGGTACAGATACCATCTAACCAGAGTCCACACTGTGCACTTGGTACAGATACCATCTAACCAGAGTCCACACTGTGCATCTTGGTACAGATACCATCTAACCAGAGTCCACACTGTGCACCTTGTACAGATACCATCTAACCAGAGTCCACACTGTGCATCTTGGTACAGATACCATCTAACCAGAGTCCACACCGTGCATCTTGGTACAGATACCATCTAACCAAAGTCCAAACCGTGCATCTTATTACAGATACCATCTAACCAGAGTCCACACTGTGCATCTTGGTACAGATACCATCTAACCAGAGTCCACACTGTGCATCTTGGTACAGATACCATCTAACCAGAGTCCACACCGTGCATCTTGATACGGATACCATCTAACCAGAGTCCAAACTGTGCATCTTATTACAGATACCATCTAACCAGAGTCCACACTGTGCATCTCGGTACAGATACCATCTAACCAGAGTCCACACTGTGCATCTTGGTACAGATACCATCTAACCAGAGTCCACACTGTGCATCTTGGTACAGATACCATCTAACCAGAGTCCACACTGTGCATCTTGGTACAGATACCATCTAACCAGAGTCCACACTGTGCATCTTGGTACAGATACCATCTAACCAGAGTCCACACCTGCATCTTATTACAGATACCATCTAACCAGAGTCCACACTGTGCATCTTGGTACAGATACCATCTAACCAGAGTCCACACTGTGCATCTTGGTACAGATACCATCTAACCAGAGTCCACACTGTGCATCTTAGTACAGATACCATCTAACCAGAGTCGACACTGTGCATCTTGGATACAGATACCATCTAATCAGAGTCCACACTGTGCATCTTGATACAGATACCATCTAACCAGAGTCCACACTGTGCATCTTGGTACAGATACCATCTAACCAGAGCCCACACTGTGCATCTTGGTACAGATACCATCTAACCAGAGTCCACACTGTGCATCTTGGTACAGATACCATCTAACCAGAGTCCACACTGTGCATCTTGGTACAGATACCAACTAACCAGAGTCCACACTGTGCATCTTGGTACAGATACCACTAATCAGAGTCCACACTATGCATCATGGTACAGATACCATTTAATCCAGAGTCCACACTATGCATCTTGGTACAGATACCATTTAATCAGAGTCCACACTATGCATCTTGGTACAGATACCATCTAATCAGAGTCCACACTATGCATCATGGTACAGATACCATTTAATCAGAGTCCACACTATGCATCATGGTACAGATACCATTAATCCAGAGTCCACACTATGCATCATGGTACAGATACCATTTAATCCAGAGTCCACACTTGCATCTTGGTACAGATACTATCTAATCAGAGTCCACACTATGCATCTTGGTACAGATATCATTTAATCAGAGTCCACACTATGCATCATGGTACAGATACCATCTAATCAGAGTCCACACTATGCATCTTGGTACAGATACCATTTAATCAGAGTCCACACTATGCATCTTGGTACAGATACCATTTAATCAGAGTCCACACTATGCATCATGGTACAGATACCAATAACCAGAGTCCACACTATGCATCTTGGTACAGATACCATTTAATCAGAGTCCACACTATGCATCATAGTACAGATACCATTTAATCAGAGTCCACACTATGCATCATAGTACAGATACTATTTAATCAGAGTCCACACTATGCATCTTGGTACAGATACCATTTAATCAGAGTCCACACTATGCATCTTGGTACATATACCATTTAATCAGAGTCCACACTATGCATCTTGGTACAGATACCATTTAATCAGAGTCCACACTATGCATCTTGGTACAGATACCATTTAATCAGAGTCCACACTATGCATCTTGGTACAGATACCATTTAATCAGAGTCCACACTATGCATCTTGGTACAGATACCATTTAATCAGAGTCCACACTATGCATCATGGTACAGATACCATTTAATCAGAGTCCACACTATGCATCATGGTACAGATACCATTTAATCAGAGTCCACACTATGCATCATGGTACAGATACCATTTAATCAGAGTCCACACTATGCATCATGGTACAGATACCATTTAATCAGAGTCCACACTATGCATCATGGTACAGATACCATTTAATCAGAGTCCACATAAAACAGTGTGTAGACACAATGTGAGAGTCAATGATATACTTCAGTAATATACTTTAGTATAGTATAGAGTGAGTTCGTAAAGCTGGACAGATATTTAAACCATTCACTAGAAATGGAGAAGCGACCCTCTTCCTGAAACTAAGTGCTGACACTCACCCTACAACTGAGTGCTGACACTCTCCCTTCAACTGAGTGCTGACAGGTCTGTACGACATATATATATATCGTGTTATATAGGTAAAACTGGTCAATTAGCAAGAACTCATTTAAAATTAACTCCTTTCTAAAAATTTCTCTTATACTTTTAAATATACATTTTTTTCATTTATGTTTATGTAAAAATTAATAATTTTGTACCAAAGCAAACTTAGAAAACTTACCTAACCTTATTATAACAATCGCTATTTAATTTAGCCTAATTCAGCTTAATATATTTTAGATAAGTTTGCAATAATTGAATAATAAACAAGTACAATGGAATACATTTTTTTTGTTAGGTTCAGAATGATTTTTTTGCGAAATTATTGCATACACAAATTTTCGCTTACCTTATTCGGCAAGAAAAGTGTTGCTATTTAAGCCAAAATCGTAAATTTTACCTATTCTCAGTCGATAGAGAGCAAAAACAGAAGGCTCCACCAGGAATCGAACTTGAGTCTGCTGCTTTAAAGACTGACCGCTGCTCCTCAGAGCCATTATCTTCAGCAAATAAGTATACAAGATATGATGTAGGGCGTAATGACAGAAGTTTGTTGGACTACGTATTGGTAGATAAAAGAATGTTGAGTAGACTTCAGGATGTACATGTTTATAGAGGGCCACAGATATATCAGATCACTTTTAGTTGTAGCTATAGTGGGAGTAAAAGGTAGATGGGATACAAGGAAAATAGAAGCAGTAGTAAGAGAGGTGAAGGTTTATAAACTAAAAGAGGAGGCAGTTAAGGTAAGATATAAACAACTATTGGAGGATAGATGGGCTAGTGAGGGGTGTAGGCAATGGGGTCGAAGATGTATGGGGTAGGTTTAAGAATGTAGTGTTAGAGTGTTCAGCAGAAGTTTGTGGTTACAGGCGAGTGGGTGCGGGAGGGAAGAAGAGCGATTGGTGGAATGATGATGTAAAGATAGTAAGTAGTAAGGGAGAAAAAGTTAGCATATGAGAGGTCTTTACAAAGTAGAAGTGATGCAAGGAGAGAAGAGTATTTGGAGAGAAAAAGAGAGGTTAAGAGAGTGGTGAAGCAAATGTAAAAATAGAGCAAATGAGAGAGGGGTGAGATGTTATCAACAAATTTTTGAAAATAAGAAAAGTTTTGGAGTGAGATTAATAAATTGAAAGCTAGGGAACAAATGGATTTGACAGTTAAAAATAGGAGAGAGAAGAGTTATTAAATAAAGAGAGTTAGAGGTATCGGGAAGATAGGGAATATTTTGAGGAGTTGTTAAATGTTGATGAAGACAGGGAAGCTGTGATTTCGTGTATAGGGCAAGGAGGAATAACATCTTGTAAGAGTGTTGAAGAGCCAGTTTGAGTGTGGGGAAGTTTGGAGGCAGTGGGTAGAATGAAAGGGGTAAGGCAGCTGGGATTGATGGGATAAAGATTGAAATGTTAAAAGCAGGTGGGGATATAGTTTTGGAGTGGTTGGTGCTATTATTTAATAAATGTATGGAAGAGGGTAAGGTACCTACGGATTGGCAGAGAGCGTGTATAGTTCCTTTGTATGAAAGCAAAGGGGACAAAGGAGAGTGCAAAAAATATAGGAGAATAAGTCTGTAGAGTGTACCTGGTAAAGTGTATTGAAGAGTAAATATTGAAAGAATTATGAGTAAGACAGAAAGCAGGATAGCAGATGAACAAGGGGGCTTTAGGAATGGTAGGGTGTGTGTAGAACAAGTGTTTACAGTGAAACATATAGGTGAACAGTATTTGGATAAGGGTAAAGAGGTTTTTGTGGCATTTATGGATTTGGAAAAGGCCTATGATAGGGTGGATAGGGGGGCAATGTGGCAGATGTTGCAGGTGTATGGAATATGAGGTAGGTTACTGAAAGCAGTGAAGAGTTAGTGTGTAGGAGAGAGGGAGACAATTTCCCAGTAAAAGTAGGCCTTAGACAAGGATGTGTGATGTCACCGTGGTTGTTCAATATATTTATAGATGGGGTTGTAAGAGAAGTGAATGCGAAGGTCTTGGCAAGAGGTGTGGGGTTAAAAGATAAAGAATCAAATACAAAGTGGGAGTTGTCACAGTTGTTTTTTGCTGATGACACTGTGCTTTTGGGAGATTCTGAAGAGAAGTTGCAGAGGTTGGTGGATGAATTTGGTAGGGTATGTAAAAGAAGAAAATTGAAAGTGAATATAGGAACGAGTAAGGTGATGAGGATAACAAAAAGATTAGGTGACAAAAGATTGGATATCAAATTGGAGGGAGAGAGTATGGAGGAGGTATATGTATTCAGATATTTGGGAGTGGACATGTCAGCAGATGGGTCTATGAAGGATGAGGTGAATCATAGAACTAATGAGGGGAAAAGGGTGAGTGGTGCACTTCGGAGTCTGTGGAGACAAATGTAATGAGAGTATAGTTATACCAACACTCTTATATGGGTGTGAAGCATGGGTGATGAATGTTGCAACGAGGAGAAGGCTGGAGGCAGTGGAGATGTCATGTCTGAGGTCAATGTGTGGTGTGAATATAATGCAGAGAATTCGGAGTTTCGAAATTAGGAGGAGGTGCGGGATTACCAAAACTATTATCCAGAGAGCTGAGGAGGGGTTGTTGAGGTGGTTCGGACATGTAGAGAGAATGGAACGAGACAGAATGACTTCGAGAGTGTATAAATCTGTAATGGAGGGAAGGCGGGGTAGGGGTCGGCCTAGGAAAGGTTGGAGGGAGGGGGTAAAGGAGGTTTTGTGTGTGAGGGGCTTGGACTTCCAGCAAGCATGTGTAAGCGTATTTGAAAGGAGTGAATGGAGACAAATGGTTTTTAATACTTGACGTGCTGTTGGAGTGAGCAAAGTAACATTTATGAAGGGATTCAGGGAAGCCGGCAGGCCGGACTTGAGTCCTGGAGATGGGAAGTACAGTGTCTGCACTCTGAAGGAGGGGTGTTAATGTTGCAGTTTTATAAGTGTAGTGTAAAGCACCCCTCTGACAAGACAGTAATGGAGCGAATGATGATGAAAGTTTTTCTTTTTCGTGCCACCCTGCCTTGGTGGGAATCGGCCGATGTGTTAATAAAAAAAATGAGTTCTGCTACGTACGTCAGTAGTGAGACTGACACCCAAGTTGTCTGTTTTAAGTGATCAGAACTTACGTTCATGTTAGAAGAAAACTGGAGGTTACTAGTCACCAGAACTGCAACATGCAAGAACGGTTTAGACATATTGACAAAATCACTTGCAGGATCTATGTCACAAAGTGAGTTCTATAAGGAAGTGCAAGATTAACTACAACTGATGAGTAATGTGAACTACAGGCGATGTAACGTGAACTACAGGTGGTGTAACGTGAACTACAGGTGGTGTAACGTGAACTACAGGTGGTGTAACGTGAACTACAAGTGATGTAACGTGAACTACAAGTGATGTAACGTGAACTACAGGCGATGTAACGTGAACTACAGGCGATGTAACGTGAACTACAGGCGATGTAACGTGAACTACAAGTGATGTAACGTGAACTACAAGTGATGTAACGTGAACTACAGGCGATGTAACGTGAACTACAGGCGATGTAACGTGAACTACAAGTGATGTAACGTGAACTACAGGCGATGTAACGTGAACTACAAGTGATGTAACATGAACTACAAGTGATGTAACGTGAACTACAGGTGGTGTAACGTGAACTACAAGTGATGTAACGTGAACTACAAGTGATGTAACGTGAACTACAGGTGATGTAACGTGAACTACAGGTGTTGTAACGTGAACTACAAGTGATGTAACGTGAACTACAGGTGATGTAACGTGAACTACAAGTGATGTAACGTGAACTACAAGTGATGTAACGTGAACTACAGGTGGTGTAACGTGAACTACAGGTGGTGTAACGTGAACTACAGGTGGTGTAACGTGAACTACAGGTGGTGTAACGTGAACTACAGGTGGTGTAACGTGAACTACAGGTGATATAACGTGAACTACAGGAGATGTAACGTGAACTACAGGTGGTGTAACGTGAACTACAGGTGGTGTAACGTGAACTACAGGTAATGTAATATGAACTACAAGTGATGTAACGTGAACTACAGGTAATGTAATATGAACTACAGGTGGTGTAACGTGAACTACAGGTAATGTAATATGAATTACAGGTGGTGTAACGTGAACTACATGTAATGTAACGTGAACTACAGGTGGTGTAACGTGAACTACATGTAATGTAACGTGAACTACATGTAATGTAACGTGAACTACAGGTGTTGTAACGTGAACTACATGTAATGTAACGTGAACTACAGGTGATGTAACGTGAACTACAGGTGGTGTAACGTGAACTACAGGTGGTGTAACGTGAACTACATGTAATGTAACGTGAACTACAGGTGATGTAACGTGAACTACAGGTGGTGTAACGTGAACTACATGTAATGTAACGTGAACTACAGGTGGTGTAACGTGAACTACAGGTAATGTAACGTGAACTACAGGTGATGTAACGTGAACTACAGGTGATGTAACGTGAACTACAGATTGTGTAACGTGAACTACATGTAATGTAACGTGAACTACAGGTGGTGTAACGTGAACTACATGAATGTAACGTGAACTAAAAAGGGAATGTAAGGTGACCTACAGGTGGTGTAACGTGAACTACAGGTGATGTAACGTGAACTACAGGTGATGTAACGTGAACTACAGGTGGTGTAACGTGAACTACAGGTGGTGTAACGTGAACTACATGTAATGTAACGTGAACTAAAGGTAATGTAAGGTGACCTACAGGTGGTGTAACGTGAACTACAGGTGGTGTAACGTGAACTACATGTGGTGTAACGTGAACTACAGGTGGTGTAACGTGAACTACAGGTGGTGTAACGTGAACTACAGGTAATGTAACATGAACTACAGGTAATGTAACGTGAACTACAGGTAATGTAACGTGAACTACAGGTAATGTAACGTAAACTACAGGTGGTGTAACGTGAACTACAGGTAATGTAACGTGAACTACAGGTGATGTAACGTGAACTACAGGTAATGTAAAGTGAACTACAGGAGGTGTAACGTGAACTACAGGTAATGTAACGTGAACTACAGGTGATGTAACGTGAACTACAGGTGATGTAACGTGAACTACAAGTAATGTAACGTGAACTACAAGTAATGTAACGTGAACTATAAGTAATGTAACGTGAACTACAAGTAATGTAACGTGAACTACAAGTAATGCAACGTGAACTACAAGTAATGTAACGTGAACTACAGGTGGTGTAACGTGAACTACAAGTAATGTAACGTGAACTACAAGTAATGTAACGTAAACTACAGGTGGTGTAACGTGAACTACAGGTTATGTAAAGTGAACTACAGGTGGTGTAACGTGAACTACAGGTGGTGTAACGTGAACTACAGGTGATGTAATGTGAACTACAGGTGATGTAACGTGGACTACAGGTGGTGTAACGTGAACTACAGGTGTTGTAACGTAAACTACAGGTGGTGTAACGTGAACTACAGGTTATGTAAAGTGAACTACAGGTGGTGTAACGTGAACTACAGGTGATGTAACATGAACTACAGGTGATGTAACGTGAACTACAGGTGTTGTAACGTGAACTACAGGTGATGTAACGTGAACTACAGGTGATGTAACGTGAACTACAGGTGTTGTAACGTAAACTACAGGTTATGTAAAGTGAACTACAGGTGGTGTAACGTGAACTACAGGCGATGTAACGTGAACTACAGGTGATGTAACGTGAACTACAGTTGTTGTAACGTGAACTACAGGTGGTGTAACGTAAACTACAGGTGTTGTAACGTAAACTACAGGTGGTGTAACGTGAACTACAGGTTATGTAAAGTGAACTACAGGTGGTGTAACGTGAACTACAGGTGGTGTAACGTGAACTACAGGTGGTGTAACGTGAACTAGAGGTGGTGTAACGTGAACTACAGGTGGTGTAACGTGAACTACATTTGTTGTAACGTGAACTACAGGTGGTGTAACGTGAACTACAGGTGGTGTAACGTGAACTAGAGGTGGTGTAACGTGAACTACAGGTGGTGTAACGTGAACTACAAGTGATGTAACGTGAACTACAGGTGTTGTAACGTGAACTACAGGTGGTGTAACGTGAACTAGAGGTTGTGTAACGTGAACTACAGGTGGTGTAACGTGAACTACAGGTGTTGTAACGTGAACTACAGGTGGTGTAACGTGAACTACAGGTTATGTAAAGTGAACTACAGGTGGTGTAACGTGAACTACAGGTGGTGTAACGTGAACTACAGGTGGTGTAACGTGAACTACAGGTGGTGTAACGTGAACTACAGGTGGGGTAACGTGAACTACAGGTGGTATAACGTTTCAATCAAAAACAAAGATACTCAACTGTTGCATGTGTCTTACTCTTCAACTTGTCGTTATTATATGCCATTTTCATCATAATGTTCCATCAGGTATATATACTTCTTGATATAATCCACAGTAACCATAGTCTGACTAGTCACGCTGACCCACACACACAGTAACCAGAGTCAGACTAATCACGCTGTCCCACACACACAGTATCCAGAGTCTGACTAGTCACGCTGACCCACACACACAGTAACCAGAGTGAGACTAGTCACGCTGACCCACACACACAGTAACCAGAGTGAGACTAGTCACGCTGACCCACACACACAGTAACCACAGTCTGACTAGTCACGCTGACCCACACACACAGTATCCAGAGTCTGACTAGTCACGCTGACCCACACACACAGTAACCAGAGTGAGACTAGTCACGCTGACCCACACACAGTAACCACAGTCTGACTAGTCACGCTGACCCACACACACAGTAACCACAGTCTGACTAGTCACGCTGACCCACACACACAGTAACCACAGTCTGACTAGTCACGCTGACCCACACACACAGTAACCAGAGTCAGACTAATCACGCTGACCCACACACACAGTATCCAGAGTCTGACTAGTCACGCTGACCCACACACACAGTAACCAGAGTGAGACTAGTCACGCTGACCCACACACACAGTAACCACAGTCTGACTAGTCACGCTGACCCACACACACAGTAACCAGAGTCAGACTAATCACGCTGACCCACACACACAGTATCCAGAGTCTGACTAGTCACGCTGACCCACACACACAGTAACCAGAGTGAGACTAGTCACGCTGACCCACACACACAGTAACCAGAGTCTGACTAGTCACGCTGACCCACACACACAGTAACCAGAGTCAGACTAGTCACGCTGACCCACACACACAGTAACCAGAGTCAGACTAGTCACGCTGACCCACACACACAGTAACTAGAGTCAGACTAGTCACGCTGACCCACACACACAGTAACCAGAGTCTGACTAGTCACGCTGACCCACACACACTGTAACCAGAGTCAGACTAGTCACGCTGACCACACACAGTAACCAGAGTCAGACTAGTCACGCTGACCCACACACACAGTAACCAGAGTCTGACTAGTCACTCTGACCCACACACACAGTAACCAGAGTCTGACTAGTCACGCTGACCTACATACACAGTAACCAGAGTCTGACTAGTCACTCTGACCCACACACACAGTAACCAGAGTCTGACTAGTCACTCTGACCCACACACACAGTAACCAGAGTCAGACTAGTCACGCTGACCCACACACACAGTAACCAGAGTCAGACTAGTCACGCTGTCCCACACACACAGTAACCAGAGTCAGACTAGTCACGCTGACCCACACACACAGTAACCAGAGTCAGACTAGTCACGCTGACCCACACACACAGTAACCAGAGTCAGACTAGTCACGCTGACCCACACACACAGTAACCAGAGTCAGACTAGTCACGCTGACCCCACACACAGTAACCAGAGTCAGACTAGTCACGCTGACCCACACACACAGTAACCACAGTCAGACTAGTCACGCTGACCCACACACAGTAACCAGAGTCAGACTAGTCACGCTGACCCACACACACAGTAACCAGAGTCAGACTAGTCACGCTGACCCACACACACAGTAACCAGAGCCAGACTAGTCACGCTGTCTTACACACATAGTATCCAGAGTCAGACTAGTCACGCTGACCCACACACACAGTAACCAGAGTCTGACTTGTCACTCTGACCCACACACACAGTAACCAGAGTCAGACTAGTCACGCTGACCCACACACACAGTAACCAGAGTCAGACTAGTCACGCTGACCCACACACACAGTAACCAGAGTCAGACTAATCACGCTGACCCACACACACAGTAACCAGAGTCAGACTAGTCACGCTGACCCACACACACAGTAACCAGAGTCAGACTAGTCACGCTGACCCACACACACAGTAACCAGAGTCAGACTAATCACGCTGACCCACACACACAGAACCAGAGTCAGACTAGTCACGCTGACCCACACACACAGCAACCAGAGCAGACTAGTCACGCTGACCACATACACAGTATAGAAACTTGTTTGGACTGCCTCCTTTAAGCTGCACTCTGGGCAAGACTGTTGACACCGACACTCTGAGACACTTCTCTCAGACTTACAAGTGGCTATGGTACAAATTTCATCTAATTGAGAGGGGAATCCCACACTGCCTACACAATACTAGAAGGGAGATTACTTACTTGGAAAAAAAGAATGGCTATGTGTCCTGGTCTTCCTTATATAT
>WNWK01044561.1:0-15054 GCA_009830355.1 Cherax destructor | reverse complement strand
TTGCAACAAGTTGAGTCCTGGAGCTAAGGGGATATGTCCTTGAAGGACAGGTTAAGGAAAATCAACTTGACGACTCTGGAGGACAGGCGAGATAAGGAAGACATGATAATAACATATAAAATACTGGGGAGGAATTGGCAATGTGTATAGGGACATAATGTTTCAGAGATGGAACACTGAAACAAGGGTCATAAGTGTAGTTGAAAACTCAGATGAGTCTCTGGGACGTTAGGAAGTATTTCTTCAGTCATAAAGTTGTCTAAAGTGGAACAATCTAGAATGATGTAGGGGAGGCAGGATCCATACATAGCTTTAAGAAGAGGTATGATAAATATGGAGAAAGGAGAGAGGGACTTAGTAGCGATCAGCAAAGAGGCTGGGTCCAGGCGCTGCGAATCGACCCCTGAAATGGCAAATTGGTAAGTACAAATAGGTAAACACACACACACACACACACACACACACAGGGGCCAGGAGCTGTGACTCGACCCCTGCAACAACTAGGTGAGTACACAAAATGCACATACACAAGCAACATAGCTCCTGGTTCTTGCTTAAAGGTAGCTCTACTTACTCACGAGGACAAGAAAATGATAAATCTGAGGAGACAAGTAAAACAGGAGACATAGGAACAACACTGTTTCTGATATATGTGAGTGACGTACCAGATGGGATTGAGTCAGATGTATCTCTGCTGGCGTTCAAAACTAATAAGGACAAGAATATTGAATTCAACCCCAACAAGTGCAGTTATGAAGATTGGAAAAGGGGTAAGAAGACCAGACGCGGAGTACAGACTAGGGGACAAAGACTGCAGATCTCGCTCAGGGAGAAAGATCTAGGGGTAAGCATAGTGCCAAGCATATTGTTGGATTCACACATCAACTGAATGATTTTGCAGCCAATGCACGGGAATCTCTAAAAAGTCATTCAAGAGCTCTACGCAACACATGGCAAGCCTATTTTGTTGTAGGAAGCACCAGCCTGATGAAGTATGTTAAGCCTGAGACAGTGCAGAGGAAAACAACCAGACTGGTCCCAAAGTTAAGGGAATACACAATGAAAAATGACTTTAGCAGAAAGCTGAACGAGGGAAGACATGATAGTAAATGCAAAATACTCGGGAGAATTGTTAGAGTAGATAAGGATAGACTGAGAGGCGAGAAAGAGGTACATTGGGGTTATAGGTGAAAGATAAAGTCACAGATGAGTCAAAGGGACATCAGGAAGTATTCTTCAGCCTCTTGGGGATCATGACGTGGAATGACGTTGACGAAGACGTGGTGGTGGCAGGCTCCATACATAGTTTTAACAGCATATTCGACAGGATCCACAAGGCTTGGGAAGGGAATCTGGCAAACAGCAAGTTGAAAGGTGATGCTAGGAAATAAGACTCGACACTCGGAACCACATATACATAAATACATATAGATAAGTACAGTACACACCGACACATATGACTCATCAAAGACTGTGTTCAGAACACTGTTGTTCTTAGAACGATGCTGTTTCCTGGATCCCACACAGCAGCGCAGCGCCTGAACTCAACATACCAGCTTCCAAAATTCACTTGATACCACTGAATACAGGAGCCAGTATTGTTAAAGGATTGAAGAGACAGGATACAACACTTTGACATGTTTTCTACCCACATGATTGAATTCTGGAGCAGAGAGTAATAAAATACATCATTGTGAGCAACTTCAATCACTTCAATCATGTTAGATGACATCTGTGAGCAACAACAAACAATGGTATTGTATTGTATTGCTTAGATAACAAACATCTAACGTCATTTGATGGAAATAAATTGAATGTTATTGAAAAGTTATCTGTTCCTAAGAAAATGTTTCACAAAATAACTATACGTCTTTGTGAAAGAAATTGTCTGTTGTGTCCAGCACAATACTTAACAAATTTCCTCAACAAAACTTTGAGTGATCCAAGATTGTGTAACACACTATCTGCTCTCAAAGTGTCAATATTATTTAGGCTCAAAGATTACACAACTGACTACAACAAGATACTCAACACATTTCTTTTAGATCCCTAATATAAGAATTGCTTCTTCAGTGTCAATGCAGTGGGACACTCATATAAAACAAATATTGGCAATATTTAGAATGAACTGAAAGAAACTCGGGAAATAATTCAGGAGCTCAAGATCTCAGAGCAGAACAACAGGCAGCATCAAGGAACAACAGGCAGCATCAAGGAACAACAGGCAGCATCAAGGAACAACAGGCAGCATCAAGGAACAACAGGCAGCATCAAGGAACAACAGGCAGCATCAAGGAACAACAGGAGGTATCAAGGAACAACAGGCAGCATCAAGGAACAACAGGCAGCATCAAGGAACAGGCAGCATCAAGGAACAACAGGCAGCATCAAGGAACAACAAGCAGCATCAAGGAACAACAGGCAGCATCAAGGAACAACAGGCAGCATCAAGGAACAACAGGCAGCATCAAGGAACAACAGGCAGCATCAAAGAACAACAGGCAGCATCAAGGAACAACAGGCAGCATCAAGGAACAACAGGAGGTATCAAGGAACAACAGGCAGCATCAAGGAACAACAGGCAGCATCAAGAAACAACAGGCAGCATCAAGGAACAACAGGCAGCATCAAGGAACAACAGGCAGCATCAAGGAACAACAGGCAGCATCAAGGAACAACAGGCAGCATCAAGGAACAACAGGCAGCATCAAGGAACAACAGGCAGCATCAAGGAACAACAGGAGGTATCAAGGAACAACAGGCAGCATCAAGGAACAACAGGCAGCATCAAGGAACAACAGGCAGCATCAAGGAACAACAGGCAGCATCAAGGAACAACAGGCAGCATCAAGGAACAACAGGCAGCATCAAGGAACAACAGGCAGCATCAAGGAACAACAGGCAGCATCAAGGAACAACAGGCAGCATCAAAGAACAACAGGCAGCATCAAGGAACAACAGGCAGCATCAAGGAACAACAGGCAGCATCAAGGAACAACAGGCAGCATCAAGGAACAACAGGCAGCATCAGGAACAACAGGCAGCATCAAAGAACAACAGGCAGCATCAAGGAACAACAGGCAGCATCAAGGAACAACAGGCAGCATCAAGTCTAACGAAGAAGGTGAAGATGATGTAACAAGGATCGATAATGATAAATGTTATGTAGAAACTGTAGCCAACATTACTAACAACATTACTAACAACATTACTAACAACATTACTAACAACATTACTAACAACATTACTAACAATAACATGTAACAAACATCTACCTCGGATTATTTTCTAAATCACAAAAACAGCATCAGTAAAACAAACACGCCGTTTTCTCGTATTATCACAATCAGATCAGAGGTGATCTGTACTTAGCTCAGAGAGGACGTGTCTAGGGTTCTCTGTGGACTGAACCACTTTTGCTCTGTGAAGTGAACCAAGATGCCGTCCATTGAGCAATTTTACCAGCAGCTTAAGGACGAATTGAGGGTAGCGAAGCTTGAGATTCGGCGATTGACGGAGGAAAACAAGAGGATTCGTAGTAGTCCTCCTGTTGTGAGTCCTCAGGTCAAGAAGGGAACCTGGGCAGTGGCCGGACTTCAAGGAACGAAGTTGAAGATCAAGAAAACGAATGGAGAGTTAGAAACGATGAAGAAGAAAGAGACTGCTGTGGAAACTGTTGTGGAAACATCGAACACCTTCTCCGTGCTACCCGATGAATGTGAGTCGACTACTGGGAACGTCACGACGAACGACATCAAGGAAGGTAAAAACGTTGTTGTTGGGGATAGCCAGGTTAGGTATATGGATAGGGCATTCTGCTTGAAGGATAGGAGTAGGAGACAGAGGGTTTGCTTTCCTGGGGCTGGGATGGAGGATATTGTTAGCCGGCTTGACAACATCATGAACGGTAATGGGATCAATCCTATTATCTGCCTCAGTGCTGGAGGCAATGATGTAGGCAAGCGTAGAAGTGAGGATTTAGTTAGAAGCTACAGGACAGCAATAGACATAATTAGGAAGAAGGGGGGCGCCCTGTTATATGTGGCATTTGCCAAGAAGGGGTGTTGAAATGAATGGCTGTCCAGAGCGATTGGTATAAATTGCTGGCTGGACAAACACTGTAAGGATAATGCAGTCCCATTCATTGACAACTGGGACCACTTCTATGGCCGAAATGACATGTATGCCAGGGATGGGGTTCACTTATCCAGGGCAGGTGTAGAATTTCTCTCTAGCTCAGATGAGGATGTTGTTAGGGCTTTAAACTAGGATTAGTTAGAGGTATGGGTTTAGGAATGGTGAATAATGAGGGTCAAAATATTGATTCAGGCTTTGATATCATAAATCTTAACAATAACAGTAATCGAGTAACACAGGGTAATGATAGTAACAGAAATTGTGTAAAACAAAAGCTGAATATGAAAAATGTTCACAAGAAGATACATATCAATGTATTTTACACTAACTGTCGAAGCGCCAGAAATAAAATTATCGAATTACGTTTGGTAGCATGTGCTGGGAACTTTGATGTCATTGCAATAACTGAAACATGGTATAATATAAAGAGTCGGAATATGATTGCTGAGTGTCATATTCAGGGGTTTAAGTTGTTCCATGTAGATAGATATAATGGGAAAGGGGGTGGAGTTGCATTATATGTACGAGAAAATATAAATTGCTGCATAAAAACAGGCATAAAAATAGATGGATCATTAACAGAATCTGTTTGGGTAGAGTTTCTAGGTCAAGAAAAACTGATTCTAGGTATAATATACCGACCTCCCAGGCTTGTATCATGATAGAGGGAGACTTGTTTGGGACGAAATTGTTAGGGCTTCTAGACACAATAACGTAGTGATAGTAGGGGATTTTAACTTTAGTCAAATTGACTGGACTTCTTTGACCGGTAATCTGGAGTCCAGTGACTTTATGGAAGTAGTTCAGGACTGTTTTCTGAAGCAGTGTGTGACGGAGCCTACCAGAGGTAATAATTTGCTCGACCTAGTCTTGTCAAATAAAGAAACCCTTGTAAATAATCTGGAGATCACTGAAGAGCTTGGCGCAAGTGATCACAAATCGATTACTTTTAATATTACCTGGGAGTACGAGAATAGGGATAATACGGTAAAAGTTCCTGATTTTCGTTCTGCCGACTATACTGGACTTAGAGAACACCTGTCTAATCTCGACTTTGGTAATCTAGCTAACAATTACGATGGGATCTGCGTTTATGATTTTTTTCTTAATAATGTACAACGTGCACAGAGTATATTTATTCCCCAGAGAGAATTTAGGTCAAATAATAACGATCCCAAATGGATTAACAGGAGGCTAAAACATCTATTAGGGAGAAAGAGGAATTTATAGGCGCATCAAAAGAGATGTTAACCTTATTGACCAATATGTTCAGTTGAAAAGAGAAGTAAAAAAGGGGATTAGAAAGGCTAAACGTGACTATGAGATTAAGGTTGCTAATGAATCAAAGACTAATCCAAAAGGGTTCTTTCAAGTGTACAGGACGAAGGTGAGGGAAAAGGTAGGACCTCTGAAAATTGGGAATGGACAGCTGACGGATAACGAACTGGAAATGTGTTCTCTATTTAATGACTATTTTTTGTCAGTCTTTACACAAGAAGACGTAAATGAGATTCCAGAAATTAACAATTATTCAGTTCCTGAAGAATTCAAATTAACTAATATTACTGTCACGAGGGACATGGTTATCAAACAGATAGATAAACTGAAGCAAAATAAGTCCCCGGGACCCGACGAGTTGTTTTCCAGGGTACTTAAAGAATGCAAGATGGAACTTAGTCAGCCATTAACGAATGTGTTTAATACGTCCATCCTAACTGGTATTGTGCCAGAGATGTGGAAGATAGCTAATGTAGTTCCTATATTCAAATCAGGGGATAAGTCAATTCCATCAAATTACCGTCCAATAAGCCTCACATCTGTAGTAGGCAAATTATTAGAGTCAATTATAGCTGATATTATTAGAAGTCACCTTGAAGAACATAATTTGATTAATGAATCTCAGCATGGGTTCACGAGAGGTCGTTCCTGCCTGACAAATTTACTGACGTTTTTCAATAAAACATTTGAGGCAGTAGACAGTGATAAAGAATATGATATAATTTACTTGGATTTCAGTAAGGCCTTCGATAGAGTACCTCACAAGAGACTCTTAAGAAAGGTGGCAGCTCATGGTATAGGAGGTAAAGTTCTAGCATGGATAGAGGCATGGCTTACCAATAGAAAGCAGAGAGTTTCCATTAATGGGGTCAAATCTGAATGGGGATTAGTCACTAGTGGCGTTCCACAAGGATCAGTTTTAGGCCCATTGTTGTTCATAATTTACATAAATGACCTTGATGAAGGAATTGCAAGTGACATGAGTAAATTTGCTGATGATACAAAAATAGGCCGTATGATTCATTCTGAGGAGGATACCAGTGAACTCCAGGAGGATTTGGACAAATTAATGTCTTGGTCTCAAAAGTGGCAGATGAAGTTCAATGTGGATAAGTGTAAGGTACTAGTCCTTGGTAATGAAAATATCCCTCGAATTTATAAACTAGGTGAAGTAGAGCTTGATCATACAGAATGTGAAAAAGACTTGGGAGTCATGGTAAGCAGAAATCTAAAGCCAAGACAACAGTGCCTAAGTGTGCGCAATAAGGCTAATAGATTACTAGGATTTATTTCAAGAAGTATAAGCAACAGAAGTCCAAAAGTTATTTTACAGCTCTATACATCACTAGTGAGACCTCATTTGGATTATGCAGCTCAGTTTTGGTCTCCTTACTACAGGATGGATATAGATTCATTGCAGAACATACAAAGAAGAATGACTAAAATTATTTACAGTATAAGAAATCTCCCGTATGAAGATAGACTTAGAGCGTTGAATCTCCACTCTCTGGAGAGACGTAGAATGAGGGGAGATATCATCGAGGTGTACAAGTGGATGATGGGCATAAACAAAGGAGATATTAATAAAATACTGAGGATATCGAACCAAGTAGGAACCAGAAATAACGGATTTAAATTGGATAAATTTAGATTTAGAAAGGACATAGGCAAGTACTGGTTTTCGAACAGAGTTGTAGATGCGTGGAACAATCTTCCGAGTACTGTGATAGAGGCTAGGACCTTGGGTGGCTTTAAAAAGAGATTGGACAAATATGAGTGGGAGGGGCTGGATTTGATTGGTGTCGTGAGTACGGGAGTAAATTCTTAGGTAGTGGTGGTTTTGATAAGGACTTGCCTTGTATGGGCCAGTAGGCCTTCTGCAGTGTTCCTCCATTCTTATGTTCTTATGTTAAAAGCAAAAAGAGACAAATATGTGGGAATGGTATTATTGCCCCAACAAGTAAATCAACCATGGGTGGTAAGAACATGTGATTGGGCTTCCATCTCTGGCAAACCTAGCCACTAAATTTTTGTGTTGACCCCATTTTAGAAGAGACTGAGAGACTGAGAGACTGGTCACAATTGAAGGAACCATCTACTCTCCCTATGGGAACAGTTTAGCTTCTGAAAATATTAATGTTCCTTAACTTCAGTTAAAAAAAAAAAAATTCATTTTATATTTCAGGTATTAGAATAATGTATGTTTTTGTTTTTTTCATTATTTACCACTAAAGTTAAAAAAATAAACTTTGTATTGGAAATGTGTCAGTTAATTCAGTTTAATAATTGAGAGAAGTTGCTAAATTTCAGAACTATATTTATATATATTTTTTTCCAGGTTCCAGTTATGAGTGTTGGAAAATTTAATTTCACGTTTAACAAACCTGGAAATTATTCACTCTTATTTTCATAAATGTTTTCTGATTATGTCTTCATCAGATTGCTAAATATGGAGAAATATTCAGAAATTTAATGTTTACTTTTCTTCAATTTGTAAGCCTCACCTGGTGTCTGTAATTACTAATGACATTAGCATCTTACAGAAATTAAGTTATTTAATATATAACGTTCCTGATTTATTTAATACTAATGAGCAATAAGCATTCGCATTTACACTGAACATAGTTATCATAATTTATAAAAAAAAAAACTAGGAAAAGTATCAGTATTGGTATGGGTTAAAAATTAGGTATCGGTATCAGTATCCGCATTGGTCTAAAATTGATTATCGGCATCGGTATCAGCAAATATATTGACATCGTCCCATCCCTAAAATACATGTGCCCGTCATACCCATCCAACACTATTGCACCTACTCTATTATATTATTTCACAGCATCTTACTGTTCTGTCACACTTGGCACTCCATGGCACACTTGGTGCAGCCTTAATCTCCGACTTCCTTCTTCGATGATTGGCTGACTGCTTCCTGGTGGTCAGCCCACTGAATCATGACTATAAGAAACTGCTGTTCACTCTAGTCTTAGTGATTCCTTACTGAAACAGCGAATTCTGTCGCCACTCTGGCACTCCTGGCTTTAAGCAACTCGTCACAGAAGTCCTTGGCATGTCATCCAAGTGATCGTTCACCAGTAAACTGTAACCTGTTAATTCCTGTAGTAGTATGTCATTGATGTCAGCTAGGCCTGTATACCTTGTATATGTACTTGTAGAAATGAAGATATTATTTATATTATTTATTATAAGGTAACCTGTGGTTTAATAAGGTCAGTACAGTGATAAGTATATCAATAACTGCATAACAGGAATAACAACATAACACCACTAATGCTCCAAATTATGCCGGTAAATGCTTGAACATGTAGAATATATTAAAAGACTAATTACTTTTCTCTCTCAGGGCTTGTTACAACTGCCCTATTAACCTTACGGATTGTGAGAGGCCCGAGTGTATCCCTGGAGACGGTGTAGTGCGCCCCATCATTGTCATCAACAAGCAGATGCCAGGACCTCTAATTCAGGTCAGCAACAACGATTTAGTGGGCTCTCTTTATCTCTTTCAGCTTCTCATAATGGAAGCAGAAAGTACACTTGTTTCTCTACGGGGACTTTAATAGAGGGGACAAGAGTTAAGTCTCGATAAAAATATTTTCAGGTCCAAATAATTCTGCCAAAGACAGAAGATGTCATCCACATATCTGAAGCACTTAGCTTCACGGAGCAGGACATCTTTCAACATTCTCAAAGAAAAAACTCCATATATAGATGTTCTGATGCACAGAGTTGATAAAATGTTTAAGTTACAGTATATAGGAAGGCCACAAATGTGTGTTCATATATCCACTACTACTCCAACCATGAAATAAGAGTAAAAAGAAGCATCTTTCTCACTGTTTTTGAGAGCTTACGGTGTGTAGCCCAGCGGTTCTTAGTGAGAAAATTAGGAAAAATCTTCGATATTGCTACAAAACTATGTTACCCTCACTGCTTTGCTGGCAGCTAGGAAAATTTATCATAGGACTGAACCTAGAATAACTCCTGAGACCAAGAATGTGCTTGTCCTGCCATACAATGAGAATTCATCAGGCCTACTAAATGCCCTAAAGAGATCCAATATACAAGTTACATTTAAGAATTCACGGACTGTTAAGAATTTGTTGAACAAGAATTCCCTGCATCACTGTCTTGGTGGTATGAACAGGACTGCGTGCCAAGACTGCAACTTATGTGAGACTGGCAAACCTCTAGATGTTAGAATAACACAGCAGCAGTATTCAATAAGGACACCTCAAAAATCAATTACAGTATTCAACCACAGACGAGTTCGCAACAATCCTGCTAATTGGTCGGAAGCCAAAGTCATAGTTCCATGTATTTCACGGCTAGAAATACCTGGAGTATATCTGGAGAGAGTTCCAGGGGTCAACGACCCCGCGGCCCGGTCTGTGACCAGGCCTCATGGTGGATAAGGGCCTGATCAACCAGGCTGTTACTGCTGGCCGCACGTGATCCAACGTACGAATCACAGCCTGGCTGGTCAGGTACTGACTTTAGGTGCCTGTCCAGTGCCTACTTGAAGAAAGCCAGGGGTCTATTGGTAATTCCCCTGATGTATGCTGGGAGGCAGTTGAACAGTCTTGGGCACCTGACACTTATTATGTTGTCTCTTATCGTGCTAGTGGCACCCCTGCTTTTCATTGGGGGGATGTTACATCGCCTGCCGAGTCTTTTACTTTCGTAGGGAGTGATTTTCGTGTGCAAGTTTGGTACTAGTCCCTCTAGGATTTTCCAGGTATATATAATAATGTATCTCTCCTGCCTGCGTTCTAGGGAGTACAGGTTGAGGAACTTCAAGCGTTCCCAGTAATTGAGGTGGTTTATCGCAGTTATGTGTGCCCTGAAGGTTCTCTGTACATTTTCTAGGTCAGTAATTTCACCTGCCTTGAAAGGTGCAGTTAGTGTGCAATATTCCAGCCTAGATAGAACAAGCGACCTGAAGAGTGTCAACATGGGCTTGGCATCCCTGGTTTTGAAGGTTCTCATTATCCATCCTGTCATTTTTCTAGCAGATGCGATTGTTACAAATATTTTAGAGAAATAAAGAAAGAAATATTTTAGTGTCGGCAATTCAAATCTAAATTCAAATTTTTATTTCTTTTCAAGTTTACAATGTGGTTGACATGTTGTAAGGAGTCCTATTTGCAAAGGTAGTTTACAGTGTGTAATTACAATATAATGATTTACAGTGCAAAGAGGCATTAATTTTAATGGGTTACAGACTACTTAATACTAGACAAATAGATAATAGTTTGTTAATGTTGTACATCTGTTTTTTGTATATAGCAAACAGTAAATTGACTGAAATTACAATATAGGAATATTACAATGGGTCATGTTGAAAGTAGTTTACAATATGAGATTGTTACAATTGAGTATAAGTCAGAACAATTTTGTGCAGGTAATGATTTTTTACAATGTAGTATTAAGTAATGTAATGAACTTTGAACATCTATTTTTGAAGTTTTGAGATTTAGGTGAGTGACACTGTGATCCCTAGCACAGTATGTGGTCATGGAGGTGAATTTGAAAGCAGGTTGGACGCTGTTTAGCTTTGTGTGAGTAAGTGATTTCTAAGAGTCTTGAACTGATTTGCAGCCACTGATCCTTTTGTTTTCTCTGGCAGTGAATTCCAAATCTTAGGGACCTTTATGTGCATAGTGTTCTTGCACAGGGAGTATAGAAACTTGTTTGGACTGGCCCCTTGTAAGTTGCACTCTGGGCAAGCACTGTTGACACCGACACTCTGAGACACTTCTCTCAGACTTACAAGTGGCTATGGTACAAATTTCTAGCTAATTGCAGTAAGGGGAACCCCACACTGCCTACACAATACTGGAAGGGGGTTTACTTACTTGAAAGAAAAGGGTGGCTATGTGTCCTGGTCTTCCTTATATATAACCCCTCCTAACACCATGTGCAGTGGAGAAACTTTGTCTGCAAAATATGGGGTAATTAGTGTCCTGCCTGCACCTCAGAGTTCCCTGGTTCCTTGGGTATCCCTTGAGCAATATATACAGTAAGTAACACTAGATTCCAGACTTGAACTTAAGAGACGACGCTGGTACATACCAACACAAAGTCGTCCGTCCGCCTAAGACCCACAGATAACTCACTAACGTTTCCCTCAGAAAACTGGCCAGATACTGAGAGAAAGAAAGCCTAGTCTTACTGTAATGGGTCTGGATGGAGGCAGATGTCCACGGTACTTCGGGATCTCCTCCGTGGCCCCAGGACAGATGTTGGGTCACGTGGGGATGCTGTGGTATCACAGCACGTCTTCTCCGTGTGGAGTCTGCTCTGGTAAGAACGTAGGTCACGATTTGTGACCGCCACACTGCCTAAATTCGTGTGGGCTGCCAGTTGTCTCTAGCTAACATAACCTAATGCTTGCCTATTCAGGCCTATAACTACCTATATTAAGGTGCTAGAGCTACACTATTAATATCTAACGTTGCCTTAATAATCCTAATATTAGTTTCTATCTGTACAAACTTGCCTAGGTGTTCCTAGGTGGATAAATCTATCAATTAAAATATACACAATAGTCACCTTCAAAAGCTGGAGTGTGTAGTTGTTTTGGTTGGGAGTGTGGGTTTATAAACTCCGAGGGCCGATCCACGGTATGTTTAAGGCTCCTAACGGCTCACTTACCCTGTGGAACTTTTAGTGACTAAAAAAGTTTCCACAGGGAGAGATGGACACGAGGGATATCAAAGAGTGAGCTGTGTCTTGTATTATGGTTGTGTGTTCTGTTGCTGCTGTCATGGAGGAGTTTAAGAGGAGGGTTTATATTAGAGTGCAGTGTCCTATGTATGTAGTAGGCACAATAAAAAGATGGGTATTTTGTATATCTTGAATAGTGGCGGAGCATGCTGTCTCGAGTGGGAATTTGTTATCAATCGGACTGCTGTTTTTTGTTGGGTTATTAAGGGTCTGAGGTGATTTACTATAGTTGAGCCCCATGCACAGACTCCATAGGTGAGATAGGAGTAAATGAGAAAGTGGTACAGAGCAAGGAGAACTGATTGCAATACATAGTACCGTATCTTTGATAGAATGCCTACTGTCTTAGAGACTTTCTTAGAAATTTGCTGTATGTGTGTCTGGAATTTGAGACTGCTGTCAAGGTGGAGTCCTAGAAATTTACTCTCCGTGAGTCTAGAAATGGGTGATCTATTTATCATTATGTTAAGTCGTACATTTGAAGCCCTTTTTCCAAATTTCATGAAGTAGGTTTTGTCTATATTGAGAGTAAGCCTGTTGGTCGTCATCCAGGTAGATATTTTCTGTAATTCAGCATTTACAGTGTTAGTTAGTATGAGTGGATTTGGGTGAGAGAAGACGTAAGTAAAGTCATCTGTAAATAATATGGGTTTGAGGAGTTTAGATGCGTTTGGTAGATCATTGATGTAAATGAGAAAGAGAAGTGAGCCTAGGACACTACCTTGTGGGACACCAACAATGACTGGTTGTGTGGTAGTTAGCTCCATTTGTGTATACATACTGGTTTCTGCTGCTAAGGTATGACTTTAGGTAGTTGAGAGAGTGCCCTCTTATTCCATAATGAGTTAACTTTAGGTACAATAAGTCATAATCAATTGTATTAAAAGCTTTTCGTAGATCGATGAAGATTCCCAGTGAGAGTTCTTTTTTTTCGAGTGCCGTATATATTAGTTCTAGCATGTGTATTATAGCTTCGTTCGTGATTTTTTTTCGGCCAGAATCCAAACTGACTGGGGTTGAGAATGTTCAGGGAGACTAGGTAAACATTCATTATATAATGAAAGTTGCAGGTTATTCAAGCTCTATTCGTTTATAATTGAGGCTATTGTGCATAACCTAAAACTGGATTCATATATGAATGCTCTGAATTATCTTAAGTATCATGGTTCCATTCCAAGGAATTATGGCCAGTTCCTGACAGTTTGGGTTCGACTAGTGTCTGCCCAAAGAGTCTGGTGGGATAGATAAACTATGGCTGTCTGCCCCTGGAGTAACTATAGATGTCCCCTTTAGTTTTAAGAGAGTCTACCATAAACCCGTTTTCTCTCTCTTAATTCTGTGGAATGCTCCAAAGACATTATGCCAGACACATCTATATTCAGATTGTAGTCTTTTATATCATCCCTAAGTTTGACTGAATTTCTGATAATTGTCATGTTACCAATGTTAAACTCCATTACTTTTGCTTGTGGGCTGACTATCCTCTATTCCTGTAATAATCAATCTTTCTGGCACTTGACACTTGTGTACTGGTTCATTGAGCATCTCAATACAATACAATGTTTATTTCTCTGTAAAGATTACAATGTTGGGTTTACATATGGGATATTGGTTACAATGTGTGATTTACATATTATAGAATACTAATTACAAAGAGGGCCACCATCATGCCTGGCATGGCTAGGCATTTCGGGCAGGCTAATAATAAATCTAAATTGATACAGGTTAAGGAGCATATTGATATTAGAGCTAGGTGACTGCATTACAGTTTATAGATTAAGCAATGAGAATGGTTTTGTCTTGGCATGATACACAGTTACTAATAAAGCTCCTATATTGGGGGAGTATCTCAGGCAAACTATGACTAGTATAAGATTTGTAAGGCAATAACTTTATTCAAAATTTTATGTTTACAGTCACTTGGGAGAGTGTAAGTGTATATTGGGGGAATCACAGGTATCGAGAGTAAGTCTAGTTTGTTTTTTATGTGTCCATGATACAAGTAAGAGAATAAGTGTAAATTGGGGGGAATTACTGATATTGAGATTAGATTAGATTAGATTTTGCCACCGAAGTGGCTAGTTTATTGTGCACCCCATATCCATCTTGTGGACGTTAGCGCAAGAGCATATGGATACACAAAAGGCCTAGGCACTAGGCCCCAAAAGGGTTAACAATTGTACATATGGATTTATATCTACAGTTCACTTATCTGTTACAAGCAAATTTAGGGAATTTGCTTAGTATATCTGGTATCTTATTTTCATTATTAAGATATCACCCATCCTGTACTCTCCCAGAGCAGTGCCACACCCATCCTGTACTCTCCCAGAGCAGTCCCACACCCATCCTGTACTCTCCCAGAGCAGTCAAACACCCATCCTGTACTCTCCCAGAGCATTCTCACACCCATCCTGTACTCTCCCAGAGCACTCCCACACCCATCCTGTACTCTCCCAGAGCAGTCCCACACACATCCTGTACACTTCCAGAGCAGTCCCACACCCATCCTGTACTCTCCCAGAGCAGTCCCACACCCATCATGTACTCTCCCAGAGCAATCCCACGCACATCCTGTACTCTCCCAGAGCAGTCCCACACACATCCTGTACTCTCCCAGAGCAGTCCCAGACCCATCCTGTACTCTCCCAGAGCAGTCACACACACATCCTGTACTCTCCCAGAGCAGTCACACACACATCCTGTACTCTCCCAGAGCAGTCGCACACACATCCTGTACTCTCCCAGAGCAGTCCCACACGCATCCTGTACTCTCCCAGATCAGTCCCACACGCATCCTGTACTCTCCCAGAGCAGTCCCACACACATCCTGTACTCTCCCAGAGGAGTCCCACACCAATCTTGTCCTCTACCAGAGCAGTCCCACACACATCC
>WNWK01044560.1:0-15054 GCA_009830355.1 Cherax destructor | reverse complement strand
TGATATTGTTTTTTGGATTTTAGTAAGGTTTTTGAGGGGAGTAAAAATCAGAGACTTTTAAAAGAAAGGGCCTCCCATTGGAAAAAGTTTTTCATGGATCAGTCATGGCTCACCAATAGGAAGCAGAGGGTGTGCTTAATGGGGTTAAATCTGAGTGGGGATCTGTAACAAGTGGCTTTCCCACGGGATCTTTTTGGGCCCGTTTTGATAATATATAAAATGATTAAAATTACGGGAAAAAAATTCCAAAAAAAATGGGTGGATAATCGATTGGGGAGATTAGGAATTCGGGGTTTAACAAACCAATTCCTGGTCGAAAAAGGCAGATCGTTAATTAGAAAATAATTTAAATGGTGTTCTAACCTAACCTAAGCAATAATTTGCTCACCGTACAGAATGCAAAAAGGATCTGGGGTTTGGTGCAGCAACCTCAAACCAAGTCAGCAATGCCTAAGCGTAAAAATAAAGCAAATAGATTACTGGGTTTATATCAAGAAGTGTAAGCAAAAGAAGTCCGGTTATATTACGCTTTATACATCATTAGTAAGGCCTCCCCCAGTTTCAGCTCGTTCTGGCCCCATTTTCAGAATGGATATAAATTGTTAAAAAATTAGGGAACGAAACAAGTTAATTATAATTGAAATTTTCCCTAGAAGAAAATTAAAGACCCTTAAATTACATTCCTTGAAAAACGAAGAATGAGGGACATGATCGAGGTAATAATGGAAGATGGGATTAATAAGGGGATAAAAAAAGGTCTTGAGGATATCTCTCAAAAGAACCCGCAATAATGGGTTCAAATTGGAAATTTAGATTTAGAAAGGATATAGGAAAATATTGGTTTGGAAATAGGGTAGTTGATGGTGGAACAGTCTGCCTAGTGGGGTATTGAAGCGCCTTGGGTAGTTTAAAAATTTGGGTTGGATAAATTCTGAGTGGGGGGTTGGGTTTTTAGTGGGACCCCACTTGAGTTAATAGAATCTTCAAAGCTTATTTTTGGGGGGAAATTTAAAATTTAGGTTGGGGGTATTCGTTATGGGATGGATTGTGAAGGACCTCCCAGTATGGGAAAGGCCTGCTGCAGTGTTCCTCCTTTTTATGTTCTTATGTTCTAAGCGTACGTAATAAGGCAAATAGATTACTGGGATTTATATCAAAGTGTTGCAACAGAAGTCCAGAGGTTATATTACAGCTTTATACATCATTAGTAAGGCCTCACCTAGATTACGCAGCTCAGTTCTGGTCTCCATATTACAGAATGGACATAAATTCGTTAGAAAACATTCAGCGTAGAATGACTAAATTAATACATAGCATTAGAAATTTTCCTTACGAAGAAAGATTGAAGACCCTAAAATTACATTCACTTGTAAGACGTAGAATGAGGGAGACATGATCGAGGTATACAAGTGGAAAATGAGGTATTAACAAAGGGATATAAATAAGGTCTTGAGGATATCTCTCCAAGAGAGAACCCGCAATAATGGATTCAAGTTAGATAAGTTTAGATTTAGAAAGGATATAGGAAAGTATTGGTTTGGAAATAGGATAGTTGATGAGTGGAACAGTCTGCCTAGTAGGGTTATTGAAGCTAGGACCTTGGGTAGTTTCAAATTTAGGTTGGATAAATTCATGAGTGAGAGGGGTTGGATTTGAGTGGGACTCGCGCATGAGTGGGTAGAATTGTCAAAGCTTATTTCTTGGGTAGCATTGAAAATTGGGTTGAGCAAATATTCTGTTAGTGGGACGGATTGTGAAGGACCTGCCTAGTATGGGCCAACAGGCCTGCTGCAGTGTTCCTCCTTTCTTATGTTCTTATGAACTCAGGACTACAAATACGTAAAGCTCTCAAAAACATTGAAGAAAAAACCGACACTTTAACTCTATCTTGATGTGAAGAGTAATAGTGTACATAGGAACAATTATTTGTAGGTTTTCTGTAAATTTTAAATTTAAAATCAATGTTACCCTTAATAATAAAAACATCTAGGAAGTCCATGGTTGAGAGGAATATAATAGAATCATGTTTCATTAAAAGCAGTTTTGAAAATATGTAATATGAATATTTCTTTTGGTTTATATAAATTGGATTCTTTTATAATTAATAAAATTTGGGAAGAATTTAATGATAAATTGGACTAATCTTAATTCTTGGGAAGAGTTTCAGGTCCTTTCTTATTTTCCTCTTCACAGAGTCGTGCGATGTTACGCTACTGTGAGGTGTAGTCTTTGTTAGTGTGATGTGACTGTGAGGTGTAGTCTCGCCCCTTATATAAGCCTTCTTGTCATGTTTCCTTTTATAGTTCCTTGATAATGTGAGTAGTCACGAATGCGCTTGGAATTCCTCTATTTTTTCATAGTGGTTGTCTTGCATATTTTGATATCACCTGATTACTGTGATCTTTTTGCATATATATCAATTACAACACTGCGACTAGCCAAGGATTCGAACCCATGCTGCTTGGCCCTCCTCATAGCGAGCGAAATCCCATGACACTCTAACCCACAGGACCACGCAATCCTAAAAGAACCAAGCACCCAGCCCATGAGGCGTCCCATGAGGCGGCCAAAGCAGCAAGGGTTCGAATCCTTGGCTAGTTGCAGTGTTGTTATTGATCAATACCACTTGTTCGTGGTCACAAATATATCTATATACATGTATATATATATATATATATATATATATATATATATATATATATATATATATATATATATATATATATATATATATATATATATAAACCTATACTGCACGAATATGACAGTCAGACTAGGAGGCATTGGTGTCCGCAAGTCTTCTCAGATTGCTCTATCTGCTTTCCTGTCTTCATGCATTGCATCCAGAGGGCTTGTAGCAGCAATTCTCCTGAACATGATTGGAATCCATGACCAAAAGTTCGTTGACGGAGCCAGGATCTGGGATAATCTAACTGGCTCTGAAACCAGGCCTGATTCCCCCAACAACTACAAACAGCCCACTGGGATGGCCCAATAGTAGTGGAATACAGCCTCAGCAATGCTTCAGAGTGTGTAAGGGTAGGATAGAGCCCGCCTCCTGGCAGTGAAAACTCCTCATGCAGGGGACTTTCTGTTGGCTGTTCCCAACTTCAGCCTGGCATACGCCTCGACCCACAGACCATCCGCATTGGTGTTGCCCTTCTACTTGCCGCTCCTATTCTCGCCGAACACAGGTGTATTTGTGGCAGTGAAGCAGCAGACCGATTCCGGATACCATGGTCTTTGTGTCGTAAATCCGAGGAAAAATTGCAAGACATTATCAAGAGGAGCCTCACAACAGCCAAATGCCCAGCAGTAAGGGAGCCACCCCAACTATGCAGATCAGATGGCAGCCAAAAGCGACCAGATGGTATCACCCTTCAAGCCTGGACAGATGGCAAGCAGGTGGCATGGGACTACACATGTTGGCTGATACCTATCTCCAATACACCAGGGAGGAAGGAGGGCAGCTGCCACATTCCAGGGAGTACCAAAATCGAGAAAATATGAGAACTTGCCCATCATTATATGTTTGTTCCCATAGGCTCGGAGACCCTTGGCTCATGGGGAAAGAGTGCATCTAAGTTCCTCAAGGAGCTGGACAAAAGACTCAACATGGTAACTAAGGATCCCAGAGCAGGTAGTTTTCTGTTCCAGCGACTCAGCTGTTCAGAGGGGTAATGCATGCTGCATTTTGGGCACGCGCCCCAGCTCTGAGGAGCTGGATGAGATTTTCGCATTATAATCAGTGACAATCATGTAGCAATATGTACTAGACATGTATCTCTCACACCTCGTGTACTGTATATGCCATCTTTATATCAACAATGTATCTCTTAAATCTTTTGTATAATATTATGTAAAAAAAAAGAATGAACAAAAAAAGATTTAAAAGATGGGGTGGTAGGGAAAGTGCAATATTCAAATGGCTTCAGGAAGAAATCCAAATATTCTTTTATCCACTTCTCGAGGCTATGGGTCCCACAATTTGCAACAGAGGTGGACCCTATCCTATATATATAAATATATATATATATATATATATATATATATATATATATATATATATATATATATATATATATATATATATATATATATATATATATATAATTCGTGCCGATTAGGTAAAACTTGCGATTTTGGCTTAAATAGCAACGCTCTTCTTGCCATATAAGACAAGCGAAATTTTGTGTATGCAATAATTTCGCAAAAATCATTCTGAACCTAACGAAAAATATATTTCATTGTGTTTATTATTAAATTAATGTTAACGTATCTAAAATATATTTAGTTGGGTTAGGCTAAATTAAATTGCGCTTGTTGTAATAAGGTTAGGTAGATTTTCAAAGTTTCTTTTGGTACAAAATTATTAATTTTACATTAACATAAATGAAAAAATATGTCTTTAAACGTATAAGAGAAAATTTTAGAGAGGACTTAATTTTAGATGAGTTCTTGCTAATTGACCAGTTTTACCTAATCGGCACGACATATATATATATATATATATATATATATATATATATATATATATATATATATATATATATAGTATATATATATATATATAGTAGGTAGTAGGTTGGTAGACAGCAACCACCCAGGAGGTACTACCGTCTGCCAGGTGACTGTGAAACAGAAACCTGAAACTGTTTTACATGATGGTAGGATTGCTGGTGTCTTTTTATGTCTCATAAACACGCTGGATAACAGGTATATCTAGCTACTTCTACTTACACTTTAGGTCACACTACACTGGCATACACATGCTATATATACATACACACATCTAGGTTTTTCTTCTTTTCTTAATAGCTCTTGTTCCTTTTATTTTCTCTATTGTCCATGGGGAAGTGGAAAAGAATCTTCCTCCGTAAGCCATGCGTGTCGTATGAGGCGACTAAGATGCCGGGAGCAATGGGCTAGTAACCCCTTCTCTTGTACAAATCTACTAAAAACGAGAAGAAGAAAAACTTTATAAAATTGGGTTGTCTGAATGTGCGTGGATGTGTCGGATGATAAGAAAGAGATGATTGCCGATGTTATGAATGAAAAGAAGTTGGATGTCCTGGCCTAAGCGAAACAAAGCTGAAGGAGGGTAGGCGAGTTTCAGTGGGGAGAAATAAATGGGATTAAGTCAGGAGTATCTGAGAGAGTTAGAGCTAAGGAAGGGTAGCAATAATGTTGAAGGATCAGTTATGGAAGGAAAAGAGGGGAATATAAATGTGTAAATTCAAGGATTATGTGGATTAAAATAAGGGTCGGATGCGAAAAGTGGGTCATAATAAGCGTGTATGCACCTGGAGAAGAGAGGAGTGTAGGAGAGAGAGATTTTGGGAGATGTTAAGCGAATGTATGGAACTTTTGAACCAAATGAGAGAGTAATTGTGGTAGGGGACCTAAATGCTAAAGTGGGAGAAACATGCAGAGAGGGTGTAGTAGGTAAGTTTGGGGTGCCAGGTGTAAATGATAATGGGAGCCCTTTGATTGAACTTTGTATAGAAAGGGGTTTAGTTATAGGTAATACATATTTTAGAAAAAGAGGATAAATAAGTATACAAGATATGATGTAGGGCGTAATGACAGTAGTTTGTTGGACTATGTATTGATAGATAAAAGACTGTTGAGTAGACTTCAGGATGTACATGTTTATAGAGGGCTACAGATATATCAGATCACTTTTTAGTTATAGCTACAGTGGGAGTAAAAGGTAGATGGGATACAAGGAAAATAGAATCAGTAAGTAAAGAGAGGTGAAGGTTTATAAACTAAAAGAGGAGGCAGTTAGGGTAAGATATAAACAACTATTGGAGGATAGATGGGCTAGTGAGGTGTAGGCAATGGGGTCGAAAATGTATGGGGTAGATTTAAAAATGTAGTGTTAGAGTGTTCAGCAGAAGTTTGTGGTTACAGGCGAGTGGGTGCGGGAGGGAAGAGAGCGATTGGTGGAATGATGATGTAAAGAGAGTAGTAAGGGAGAAAAGTTAGCATATGAGAGGTTTTACAAAGTAGAAGTGATGCAAGGAGGGAAGAGTATATGGAGAGAAAAAGAGAGGTTAAAGAGTGGTGAAGCAATGTAAAAGAGAGCAGATGAGAGAGTGGGTGAGATGTTATCAGCAAATTTTGTTGAAAATAAGAAAAAGTTTTGGAATGAGATTAATAAGTTGAGGAAGCCTAGAGAACAAATGGATTTGACAGTTAAAAATAGGAGAGGAGAGTTATTAAATGGAGAGTTAGAGGTATCAGGAAGATGGAGAGAATATTTTGAGGATTTGTTAAATGTTGATGAAGACAGGGAAGCTGTGATTTCGTGTGTAGGGCAGGAGGAATAACATCTTGTAGGAGTGTGGAAGAGCCAGTTGTGGGTGTAGGGAAGTTCGTGAGGCAGTGGGTAGAATGAAAGGGGTAAGGCAGCTGGGATTGATGGGATAAAGATAGAAATGTTAAAAGCAGGTGGGGATATAATTTTGGAGTGGTTGGTGCTATTATTTAATAAATGTATGGAAGAGGGTAAGGTACCTAGGGATTGGCAGAGAGCGTGTATTGTTCCTTTGTATAAAGGCAAAGGGGACAAAAAGAGTGCAAAAATTATAGGGAATAAGTCTGTTGAGTGTACCTGGTAAAGTGTATGGTAGAGTTATTATTGAAAGAATTAAGAGTAAAACAGAAAGCAGGATAGCAGATGAACAAGGGGCTTTAGGAAAGGTAGGGGTGTGTAGACCAAGTGTTTACAGTGAAACATATAGGTGAACAGTATTTGGATAAGGGTAAAGATGTTTTTGTGGCATTTATGGATTTGGAAAAGGCGTATGATAGGGTAGATAGGGGGCAATGTGGCAGATGTTGCAGGTGTATGGAATAGGAGGAAGGTTACTGAAAGCAGTGAAGAGTTTTATGAGGATAGTGAGGCTCAGGTTAGAGTGTGTAGGAGGGAAGGGGACTATTTCCCAGTAAAAGTGGGCCTTAGACAAGGATGTGTGATGTCACCGTGGTTGTTCAATATATTTATAGATGGGGTTGTAAGAGAAGTGAATGCGAGGGTCTTGGCAAGAGGTGTTGGGCTAAAAGATAAAGAAGCAAATACAAAGTGGGAGTTGTCACAGTTGCTTTTTGCTGATGACACTGTGCTTTGGGAGATTCTGAAGAGAAGCTGCAGAGGTTGGTGGATGAATTTGGTAGGGTGTGTAAAAGAAGAAAATTGAAAGTGAATATAGGAAAGAGTAAGGTGATGAGGATAACAAAAAGAATAGGTGACGAAAGATTGGATATCAGATTGGAGGGAGAGAGTATGGAGGAGGTGAATGTATTCAGATATTTGGGAGTGGACATGTCGGCGGATGGGTCTATGAAGGATGAGGTGAATCATAGAATTGATGAGGGAAAAGGGTGAGTGGAGCACTTCGGAGTCTGTGGAGACAAAGAACCTTGTCCATGGAAGTAAAGAGGAATGTATGAGAGTATAGTTATACCAACGCTCTTATATGGGTGTGAAGCATGGGTGATGAATGTTGCAACGAGGAGAAGGCTGGAGGCAGTGGAGATGTCATGTCTGAGGTCAATGTGTGGTGTGAATATAATGCAGAGAATTCGGAGTTTGGAAATTAGGAGGAGGTGCGGGATTACCAAAACGATTGTCCAGAGAGCTGAGGAGGGGTTGTTGAGGTGGTTTGGACATGTAGAAGAATGGAACGAGACAGAGTGACTTCGAGTGTATAAATCTGTAGTGGAGGGAAGGCGGGTAGGGGTCGGCCTAGGAAAGGTTGGAGGGGGGGGTAAAGGAAGTTTTGTGTGCGAGGGCTTGGATTTCCAGCAAGCATGTGTGAGCGTATTTGATAGGAGTGAATGGAGGCATATGATTTTTAATACTTGACGTGCTGTTGGAGTGTGAGCAAAGTAACATTTATGAAGGGATTCAGGAAACCGGCAGGCCGGACTTGAGTTCTGGAGATGGGAAGTACAGTGCCGGCACTCTGAAGGAGGGTGTAAATGTTGCAGTTTTATAACTGTAGTGTAAGCACCCTTCTGGCAAGACAGTGATGGAGTGAATGATGATGAAAGTTTTTCTTTTTCGGGCCACCCTGCCTTGGTGGGAATCGGCCGATTGTTAATAATAAATAAAAAAAAAAAATATATATATATATATATATATATATATATATACATCGTGTTTGTGTGGGGGGGGGGGGGGGGGGGGGGGGGGGGGGGGGGGGGGGGGGGGGGGGGGGGGGGGGGGGGGGGGGGGGGGGGGGGGGGGGGGGGGGGGGGGGGGGGGGGGGGGGGGGGGGGGGGGGGGGGGGGGGGGGGGGGGGGGGGGGGGGGGGGGGGGGGGGGGGGGGGGGGGGGGGGGGGGGGGGGGGGGGGGGGGGGGGGGGGGGGGGGGGGGGGGGGGGGGGGGGGGGGGGGGGGGGGGGGGGGGGGGGGGGGGGGGGGGGGGGGGGGGGGGGGGGGGGGGGGGGGGGGGGGGGGGGGGGGGGGGGGGGGGGGGGGGGGGGGGGGGGGGGGGGGGGGGGGGGGTTTCTGAAAGCCATGCTGGCTGTAAACCTCACTTAATTAACCTTAATTACCATGTACAACTAATTAATTTCAGTATCTCAAGTTTACAAATTTGTCAAAAGTCTTTTAATTGCTTCTCTAATAATTTCTCGGTACGTTAAGTAATAAATCCCACTCTTAACTACTGTTATTAGTGCTAATTCCTGGTATAAATAATCTCAAATTATCACGCCACATATAATATGACTCTAGCAGCCGTAAATGCAAAACTACGACACTGAAAGAATAATAACAAGGAATATTATATTGTAGTGTGGGAGAGGCGGGTGTGAGAGTAGCAGCGACACCCTCACTCACTGACTGTATGTACAACACTGACCCTATGAGCAACCCACAACCTCCTTCCCCTCGTGCTTCTCCTCCCTACCTCCTCCTCGTGCTTCTCCTCCTCCTACCTCCTCCACCTCCTCCTCGTGCTTCTCCTCCTCCTCATGCTCTCCCTCCCTTCTCATTTCCTCTTCACCTCCCACAGTCATTTCCAGCAACCACCATCACCACCTTCATCACTAGTCACCACCACTAACATTATCACTGCCATTATCACTACCATCACCCCTAGTACCACCACTACCATCACCACCACCACTACCATCATCATCACTACCATCATCTCCACTCCATCATCACCACCACTACCATCATCTCCACTAGCATCACCTACCATCATCTCCACTAGCATCACCACTACCATCATCACCACTACCATCATCACCACTACCATCATCTCCACTAGCATCACCACTACCATCATCACCACTACCATCATCACCACTACCATCATCTCCACTAGCATCACCACTACCATCATCTCCACTAGCATCACCACTACCATCATCACCACTACCATCATCACCACTACAGTAAATACCACAACTACCATCATCCTCCACTACCACTATCGTCACCACAATCACCTCCAAAACGACCATCACCACAATCATCACCAATATCATCCTATCACTGTCATCATTAACACCTCGATCACCACCACCACTATCATCACCACCACTATCATCACCACCACTATCATCACCACCACTATCATCAGCATTATCATCACCACTGTCATCGTTAACGCCACTATCATCACTACCACTGGCATCGTTACCACCATCACCACTATCATTACCACCACCATCACCACTACAATCCCCCGCCACTGTCATCGTTACCGCTACCATCATTATCACCACTACCATCATTACCTCCACTACAATTACCACCAGTACCATCATTACCACTACAATCATTACCATCACGCCATCATTACCACCCACAATCATTACCACCACTACCATGATTACCACCACTACCATCATGATCACCACCACTACACTTATTACCACCTACCATCATTACCATCACTACCATCATTACCACCATTACAATCATTGGTATCAGTACCATCATTGCCACCACTACAATCATTACCTCCACTACATCATTACCACCACTACAATTACCACCAGTACCATCACTACCATCATTACCACCAATACAATTATTACCACTGCCATCATTATCACCACTACCATCATTACCACCACTACCATCTTTACCACCACTACCATCATTACCACCACTACCATTATTACCACCACTACTTCATTATTACCACCACTACACTTATTACCACCATTTCCCATCATTACCATCACTACCATCTACCACCATTACAATCATTGCTATCAGTACCGCTATTGCCATCAGTACAATCATTACCACAACTACATCATTACCACCACTACAGTTAGCACCAGTACCATCGTTGCCATCACTACCATCATTACCACCAATACAATCATTACCACCACTTCCATCATTACCACCACTACAATCAATACCACCACTACCATCATTACCACCACTGCATTCATTACCACCACTTCCTCATTAACACCAGTACCATCATTGCCATCACTACCATCATTACCACCAATACCTCATTACCCCCCTACCATCATTACCACCACTACCATCATTACCACCACTACAATCATTACCACCACTACAATCATTACCACCACTACGATCATTACCACAACTATCATCACCAACACTACCATCATTACGACCACTACCATCATCACAAACACTACCATCATCACCAACACTACCATCATCACAAGCAACATTATTATCATTACCACCACTACATAGGGGGATTACCAATAGACCCCTGGTTGTCTTCGAGTGAGCTGGACAGGTACCTAAGTCACTGACCAGCCTGGCTGTGGTTCGTTCGTCGGGTTGTGTGGGCCAGCAGTAAGAATGGTTGATCGGGCTTAGTCATGGACACCACTACCTCTATCACCACCACTACCTCTATCACCACCACTACCATTATCACCACCACTACAATAACCACAATTATTATCACCACTACCTCAACCATCGCCACCCACATTACAACTATCATCACCACTCACATTGCCACTACCATAACCACCCAAACAACCACTACTATCACCACCAAGATTAACACTACGTTCACCAACAAATACCACCATCACTACAAGTACCACCAACACTACCACTATTATCACCACAAACACTACCACTATTATCACCACAAACACTACAACTATTATCACCACAAACACTAAATATCTAAAACTACTACTAAAAATACTATAACCACCAACATTACCACTACCCACACTACCATAAACATCAACACTACCACTGTTGTCGCAACCAACGCTGCCACTATCATCATTTACATCAACACCAATATTATCATCACCAACAACACCTCCACTACCTTCATCACCAACACTACCACTACTATCACTACCAACACTACCACTACTGTCACTACCACTACTATCACTACCACTACTATCACTACCAACGCAACCACTACTATCACTACCACTACTGTCACTACTAACACTACCAACACTACAACTTCTATCACTACCAACACTACCACTACTATCACTACCAACGCAACCACTACTATCACTATTGTCACTACTAACACTACCACTACTATCACTACCAACACTACCACTACTATCACTACCAACACTACCACTACTATCACTACCAACACTACCACTACTATCACTACCAACTCTACCACTACTATCACTACCACTACTATCACTACCAACACTACCACTACAATCACTACCAACACTACCACTACTATCACTACCAACACTACCACTACTATCACTACCAACACTACCACTACTATCACTACCAAAACTACCACTCCCATCACTACCAACTCTACACTACCATCACTACCACTAAAATCACCACCAACACTACCACAACATCACCACCTTCACTACCACTACTACAAACATAACAGTCAACACCGTCACTACCAATAAATACCATCCCCAACACTACCACTACCATCACTACTATCACTATCACTACCAACACTACCGCTACCATCAACATTACCACAACCACCAACACTACCACTACTGTTACCACCAACACGTCCAATACCATCACCACCACCACTATCACCACCAACACCACTACCATCACCAAAACTACCACTATCATTACCACTAACACTACAACTACCATCATCACCAACACTACCACTACCATCGTAACTACTACCACAATCACCACCAACACAACCACTGCCATGAACACTCTCACTACTATTACCACTAACACTATCATCACCATCAACACTACCACTACCATCACTACTACCACTATTACTACCAACACTACCACTATCATCAAAAGTACCACTACTCATCATCAACAACACTACCACTACCATCACCAACACTACCACTACTGGTGCATGCAAAGAGTATGTCACCTTATTCGGAACATGTTAAACACACCCATATAGGCTGAATCACCAACCAGCGAACCATCTTATTAAGGGTTTGGTGATCGGGGCCCCATCATCAGATCAACACCTTGGTTCAGCCAATCATAATATGGATCTGGCAATGGAAAAGGTGACGTGGATTCCACTCACATGTTTGCCATTGTCATTCCACCCTGAGCTGGTTGTTGCACGGTCGTCTCTGTCTCTTGGCTGCTGTTTTGCCTTGACTACCGTGGCGTGCACTAATACTACTCTATTTGTATATAGTGTACATAGTTGTACAAAGCCTTATATATAAATACTTGGTGAAGGAAAATACAATTCAAAGCTTATCTCGGTGTTTCTTTGCTCCAAGCTCCCTTTTACACTCAGGATAACAGGCCTTGAGAACTTTAGGGTAGCCTGTCTGGGAGCTGGAGCTGGACTTAGAGCAGGAGCTGAACCTAGACTTGAAGCTGGATCAGGAGCTAGTCTTTTGATAAATTAGACACATATGCAGCACTTGGGTATCTTTATTGAGAAACGTTTCGCCACACAGTGGCTTCATCCTCTCCTTACAACTTTCTACTTTGTATTGGACTGATGAAGCCACTGTGTGGCGACTTCTCAATAAAGATACACAAGTGTTCATATGTGTCTAATTATCAACTTGTCGGTTCTCTGAACCATTCATTTACATCCTGTCTGACAGCAACAACTTGGGATCTTGATACAAACAGATCCTTCAACATTTGTCCAACCTTTGGACGAAGACCTACTTCGACTAGTGGATGGTACCACTATGACCCCGCCTCCTCCTGCTTCGCCTCACCTGTCTACAGTATATAAGCAACTTCTTTTGCCCTATGCTGTACTTACTACAAGATTGAAGGACTGAACACATTGACTCCAGGCCGAAGGACTGATTACCTCAAACTACTCCTCTCCTTACAACTTTCTACTTTGTATTGGACTGATGAAGCCATTGTGTGGCGAAACATTTCCTCAATAAAGATACCCAAGTGTAGCATATGTGTCTAATTTATCAACTTGTCGGTTCTCTGAACCATTCATCTACAGCTAGTCTTGTATCATTTAGATAGCTTGCTATCTGGCGTTGCGTACACTTTGCCAACGCTTCACGAATTTTGTGTGTCATCTTTGCATTCGCTTCACTATGGTCAGCCTTGCTATTGTGCAAGTATTCTGCAGTTGGGTTTGCTATTGCGTGTCATCCTTGCTATTGTGGGTGCGTATTGTCTTTGTTATTGCGTGTAAGCCTTGCTATTGTTTGAGTATTCTGCAGTCGTTCTGTGCATAGCAGCTTGAGCGTGTTGCAAACAGCGTGTTACGTTTGGGTTAATGCCACCTATTCGAGTCGGACGATTAGTGTCTGAGTTCACTCTCCAAAACTTGCCCAAATTCTCTCTACAGCGTTGTTGGCGAATTGCTCGTTCTATTGGTATTGACTATCAATGCAACGTCACGGCTTCACAGCTGAGTGATATTATAAGGAGTAAACTACAAACTGAAACTATGGCATATCAGACTAACGTTTCTTCCTCTACAGGAGCTGTTAATCGTAGATCACCATTAAGGTATCTGTAAAGTAATGGGAAAGAGAAAACTCCTGAGCAAAACCAACAGTCTCGTGAAGTCACAGGTGTGGGGTTGTCTACAGGCGAGTCCGCTTCATTGGCGCTTGAGTTAGCCAGACTCACTCTTGAACAAACTAAAGAACAGCGTGCATTTGCTAACGAGGAGTTTGATAGAGAAAAGGAGAGGAGGCAATTCCATCAGACTGTAGATGACTTCAGTTTGCAAAGGGCAGTACAGTTCGTTCCTGGTTTTGTTGAAGCAGAGCCTGAACAGTTTTTCGAAGCATTTGAAAACCAGGCTCGAGCTTTAGGGTGGCATGAGGTTCATTGGGTAGCATTGATGCATACTGCGTTGTTTGGTAAGGCACAGGAGTTTACGTCTATACTTAACAACCACGACTTTGGTAACTATTGTACTGTAAAGACCACTGTTCTTGGGGCTTATCAATGTATTCCTGCCAAGTATAGGAAAGAATTCAAACTAGGTAAACGGAGCTGGGTCAGTCTTACGTTGATTTTGTTAGACAGCAGACCAGGGCTTTTCAAAGTGGTACAAGGCAAGTGGTGTCGCTGATTTTGATAATCTGGTGCAACTTATCTTGGTGGACAATCTGCTGGAGTCTGTTAGTCAAGAGGTTTGAGTCTTTCTTCAAGATCGTTCATTGGCTACTGCATTGGAAGGAGCAAGGTTGGCTGATACTTTTGAAACTAACCGCTCCTTGTCCGAGCGGTCTTATCTCTTTCCTCAACAGCCTGGCATGAGCAGAGATCGTCAAAGAAGATCTTGTTCCTGAGTGGAGAACGAAAGGTCAAGATGAAGGTGAATCTCGTCGGCAGCCAACTAAATCACCTGGCGAGCAGCGTTACTTCACTCATGGTCAACCTGGTGAGCGACCTCAAACTACTCAACATGGTGATTCGAAGCAGCAGTATTCAGAGTGGTGTAAGCCACAAAATCAGAAAGGAGCCAAAGTTAAAGCTGAGGTGGTATGCTTCCTTTGTAATAAACCCAGCCACATCAGGCCCAATTGCCAAAATAACCCCCAGCCATTAGGGAAAATTTATAATGTCCCTAGTAATAAGACTCAGAAAGAAGTAGAA
>WNWK01044559.1:0-15054 GCA_009830355.1 Cherax destructor | reverse complement strand
CAATCACCACTGGCATTAGCACACATCATGAGAGTTAGCCTGTCTTTCATAGGCTTATGTCCTGGAAGTACCTTTTCCTCCTGTGTAATGTAGGTCCTGTTTGGCATTTTCTTCCAAAACAAGCCTGGTTCGTCACAATTAAACACTTGTTGGGGTTTGAATTGTTCAGCCTCTATGTACCCCTGGAATTCCTGCACATATTTTTCAGCCGCACTTTTGTCACACCTGGCTGTGTCACCATGCCTCACAACACTATGTATGCCACTTCGATTCTTAAATCTTTGAAACCAGCCTCTGCTGGCTTTAAATTCGCTCACTTCAGCACTCGTTGCAGGCATTTTCTTGAGATCATCATGCAACTGCCTTGCTTTTTCACATATTATTGCCTCCGAAACACTATCTCCTGCTAACTGTTTCTCGTTGATCCACACCAACAACAAATTTTCCACAACTTCCAGCACTTGCGATCTCTGTTTTGTGATCACATATGTACCTTTCGCAACAACAGCTTCCTTGATTTTACGTGTATTTCCCTTGGCCACAATGGTAGCGATGGTAGAATAAGCTTTACCATACAGCCTGGCCAGCTCAGTGATACACTCTCCACTTTCATATTTTTCTATTATCTCCTTCGGTTCTACTGTATTTCTGAGTCTCTTTACCACAGGGCCGGCACTAGGATCTTTCTTTGGACCCATGGTAGCTTATTTAGCAGTTGCAAGCACTAAAAACAGTGGAATAAAAATAATAATAAATTTTATTTCATTGCAATTTTTACATAGTAAAACAATTACAGGTTTCCACTTCACACTCACTTGGTAGGACGGTAGTACCTCCCTGGGTGGTTGCTGTCTACCAACCTACTACCTGGGAGTTATTAAATGTGGTACTTTATTTTGCAACATAAACATAGGGCTCTGATCCAACATGAGGCCTGGTCACAGACCGGGCCGCAGGGGCGTTGACCCCAGGAACTCTCCAGGTAAACTCCAGGTAGCACACTAACACTGATAAGATACCTAATTTAAAACAGGTCAGTTGTCCTGTGCATGTTCTTGGAGAGGATAAGCTATATTCAGGGCATGTTAGACAGTATAGTTGAACAAAAATGTGTATACATGGTTCTGAAGACACGTACTGTAGATTTAGTAGGCAGGTATTAATAATGTGGTAGATTTAGCCTAGGAGAATTCAGTTTAGAGTGACTGACTTCCATTGAGATTTAGTGATGTTTTCCTTGATGGCAGGAACACTACTAATACACTAGTTCATAAACTTACAGCTGTGGGGTTCACCTCAGCGGGTATTGCTGCTGGATCCATGGCTGCCGGCATGATGTCTTCTGCTGCCATAGCTAATGGTGGGGCAGTTGCTGCTGGCAGTTTGGTGAGTATTCCCTTTATGGTAACATATGCTGATACTTGATGTCAATACAGTACAGTGAACCCCCGAGTAACGAGCATAATTCATTCCAGAAGGCAGCTCAAGTGCCATTACCGAACGAATTTTCGCCCTTAAGGAATAATGTCAAGTAGGTTAGTCAATTTCAGACCCCCAAAAATACACTTACAAAAGCACTTACAATATTATACTTACGTAATTGTACGATTTCCGAGGTGCTCGTAACTCGGGGGTCCACTGTATATTGCAAGAAGATAAATATATAATAATCAGAACCCTGTACATAAACTGCAAGTTTGATCATTATCTAAAAATGCCATTCTGGTTAATAAATTCGTATGTTATGGAATTTGCTACAATTATTGTATTGGTAATTGGTATTACCATGCTTAAATTTCTGGTCTCTTGACAGGTGGCAGTTCTACAGTCAGCTGGTGCTGCAGGTATTGGTGCAGCTGCAACAGCTGGCTTAGCTGGTGCTGGGGCTGCTGTGGGTGTTGGTGTTGCAAAGGTCATAGATACAGTAACTGAAAATGATGAGGAGGATGACAAGAATGAATGAGGCAGCAATAAAATGGCTAAAAAAAAAAAAACTAGAAATTGATGAATATAACAAATTACTTGGAAAGAATGGAATTGGTTAGTAACTGACTACAAGATTTAGATTGATTAAAAAAATAGCAAGAAAAGGATGAAGGACATTGACCCAGGGAAAGAAAATTGTTACCACAAAGAAAATATTTGAAAATTACATTAAAGATAATTGTCAAAATCACAGATATTTTTTTTCTGTGGTTGTGGTTTTCGTGTGATTTCTTATTAATGCTTTTGAGATCACTTTAATACTTGTTATATAAATTTGTTTCATATTCTTAAAGGGAGTTCTAATTCTTAATTGAGCCCTTTAAACATTGTAAAATCCTTCATGCAAGAAATTTGTCAGACCGAACCTAATTACCCCTCAATCCCCCTCCCCTATCCCATCTTCCCCATCCTCCCTTTTTCCCTTTCCTCCTCCTCATCCCTCTCTTATTCCCTTCCCATTTTTACCCTGCGAGCTTCTCTCCACAAGCATTCTGGTTCCTAGGTAGAGGGAAGGGTACCATAGTCAATCCCATTCCGATGAGGTTCTTGGCGGTGGTGTAGTTTGCCGTGGAATCTGGATCGCCTGGGGATGTCCCGATCCCTCTCCAGTCTCCCGTAGGGTGGCTTTGGGTATCTTTCGGGCGACAGGTGTATCTCTGGAGGCCACCTTTCGGATTCCGGGGGTGGTGGCCGAAGGAGGTATGCTTTGTGGCGGGTATCCGGCCACCCTCTCTTTTGTCCGCCGAGGTAGCTCGGTGGATGTGAGGTTGTTATCCCGGATTGCTGGTTTACTGGCATGAAGGGTAGGGTATGGCATGGGTTCCATGCAGCATCTGCACTACTTGCGGTGTCGAGGTCCTCTTTGGCGCAGAGGGGGATTTATGCCCCTTTCATTCCTCCTACCTGGAGAGAATTCCAGGGGTCAACGCCCCCGTGGCCCGGTCCGTGACCAGGCCTCCTGTTGGACCAGAGCCTGATCAACCAGGCTGTTACTGCTGGCCGCACGCAGTCCAACGTACGAACCACAGCCCGGCTGGTCAGGTACCGACTTTAGGTGCCTGTCCAGTGCCTGCTTGAAGACAGCCAGGGGTTTGTTGGTAATCCCCCTGATGTATGCTGGGAGGCAGTTGAACAATCTTGGGGCCCCTGACACGTATTGTTTTGTCCCTCAACGTGCTAGTGACACCCCTGCTCTTCATTGGGGGGATGTTACATCGCCTGCCGAGTCTTTTGCTTTCGTAGGAGTGATTTTTGTGTGCAAGTTTGGTACTAAGCCCTCGAGAATTTTCCATGTGTATATAATAATGTATCTCTCCCGCCTGCGTTCTAGAGAGTACAGGTTTAGGAACTTCAAGCGTTCCCAGTAGTTGAGGTGGTTTATCGCACTTATGCGTGCGGTGAAGGTTCTCTGCACATTTTCAAGGTCAGCAATTTCACCCGCCTTGAAAGGTGCCGTTAGTGTGCAGCAATATTCCAGCCTAGATAGAACAAGCGATCCTAGGAGCTATTACTCCATGTCCCCCTTTTTTATTCTTTTTTTTTATTTTTATTTTATTTTATTTTATTTTTTTTCTTAAAAACAAAAGGAAAGAAGTAACCTAACCATGGATGCCCTAATCCGTGAACCTACCCCCGGGCCACTTCTTGATACCACACCCAGTTCTGACCCTACCTCGTTAATGGACAACTCTTCGGACACCTTTAATACCCCTGTACCTCTTGCTGGTGCCGGTTCGTCACCTGCTTCAGGTACCAGGGTTCCCACCGGCCCTTTTGACATGTCTGACCTTCGCTCTTCTCTGACCTTGATTCTGGCTTCTCCCTCAATGGTGCAGCAATTTTTGGATTGCTCGCCCGTCACACGTCGGACCACCTCCGGTCCCACATCCAAACGACCAAGACCCTTACATGACGATTCGACACTTCCTTCTCATTCATTTCAGAAACGACCAGCACGTCACGCACTCCCCTTAAACACTTTGTTTCACACTACTCAATGGACAAAGTTTTTTACTCTCAGACCGACTACTCCAACTACCTATCTTTCCAATCATAGTATTGGTAAAGCTCTCCTACACCATGTAGGTAAAGATATCTCATTTCACGCTCTCAAGAGCGGTACTCGCATCATCACGGTCCAGAATGCTGGCCAAGCTCGTGATCTTTCTCTCCTTACGACCATAGATACTATTCCTATCACTATTGACAAACATCATTCTCTCAATTCTTGTAGTGGTACTGTCATTTTACCCCACACCATTATCCAACGGAATTTCCAGACATGTGGTGGTGACATTTTGGAGCACCTTGAGCTCCAAGAACTCCCTATCCTCAAAGTTGACACTTTTGTCCTCCCGGCTAATAAGCAAAGACGTTATCATTGCAATATAGCTCGTTTAACATTTGACTGCTGTGAACTTCTGCCTTTGGTCTACATTGCAGGTCACCGCAACAGTGTAGAAACTGCTGGCGTTTTGGTCATCCAGCGAAATATTGCAGGTCCATGGCCGAATGCCCAGTCTGTGGTGCCGATGACCATGCCAGTCCTTCTTGTACTCTACCACCTTCTTGCCTTAACTGTCATGAGGCGCATCCATCGTACTCTCGCCGTTGTCAGGTTTACCTAAATGAGCGGGAAATTCGTTGTCTCAAAGAGGCAGAAGGTTTCTCATACACCTTACCTGGAGTCTACCTGGAGAGAATTCCAGGGGTCAACGCCCCCGCGGCCCGGTCTGTGACCAGGCCTCCTGTTGGACCAGAGCCTGATCAACCAGGCTGTTACTTCTGGCCGCACGCAGTCCAACGTACGAACCACAGCCCGGCTGATCCGGTACCGACTTGAGGTGCCTGTCCAGTGCCTGCTTGAAGACAGCCAGGGGCGTGTTGGTAATCCCCCTGATGTATGCTGGGAGGCAGTTGAACAATCTTGGGCCTCTCACACTTATTGTGTTGTCCCTCAACGTGCTAGTGGCACCCCTGCTCTTCATTGGGGGGATGTTACATCTCCTGCCGAGTCTTTTGCTTTCGTACAGAGTGATTTTTGTGTGCAAGTTTGGTACTAAGCCCTCGAGAGGGAGTCTCGAGGGAGACTTCCATATTTCCTATTCTCGCATTGCTAAACGTCCTCCCACTTCTGGGGTCTCAACTTCCACGGCTTCTCTGTGGTCGCCCCATCCTCAGTCACCCGTCTCGAATCCTTTTGCTGTTCTTGGCTTAGAGGTCCCTACCTCGGCATCCCATACTGTCCACACTCCTTCCTCTACTCACTTGCACAGTTCTGTGTCTACACGCCCTCGTCCACCACCCAATCCTCACCGCCCCCCTTCTTCACATAAGTCCGGCAAAAAATCCCCATTGCTGGGTTCTTCACCTCCGACTAGTTCAATAACATGTGTGTAGGTTCATTCTCCTCGTTCAATATCTTCATCCCCCATCCCCTCCCAAGTTTCTTCCTTGACTGCCATCCCCTCCAGGTCGCTTCCACTCTTCCTCTCCCAAGCCCCTTTGACAGTTTTCTCTTCCAACTCCTATCCCTCTACTTTAGTACAGTCTATAGTCTCCCCAATTGTTGCTCATTCTCCTCCTTCCATCTCTAATGTAGTCCCACATCCTGCATCTTTGGCTTCCAAAATGCTGGAAGCTATTGCAGGATTTATTGTAGAGTCTGAACCGTTGATGGACACCGCTCCACCTCCGGTCCTCCTCTTCCTCTCTTCTACGTCTATGCCCCTCCTTTCTTCACAGCGTCCCCTTCCTCTGATTACAAGTTTTCCGCTGCCTCCACACGTGGACTTTTCTAACCTTAGTCCATAGATACCTCTAACTTCAATTTATATCTTTCTTTCCATACATCATGGCTTATTTGCAGTGGAATATCCAAGGCCTCAGGGGTAACCGGGAAGAGCTTCAGGTGTTGCTCTCCTAGTTTTTCCCTGTTGGGGTCTGTTTGCAAGAACCCAAATTACAATCAGCTGTTATCTGGCCCTTTTCGGGCTATGATTTGTTATATTTGTTGGATCCTTTTTCCAATGGAACCTTCAACGAAAGTGCTCTTCTTATACGCACTGGTATTCCATACCGTCACCTGTGTGTGTTCTTCTCTACATTACACTGCAGCCCGTATCCACTTGAATAAGTGGTATACACTGTTCGTTTTATCTCTCCCCTTTGCAGGCATTGTCTATCCCATATGTTGATTTTCTGGTTTCTTCCTTGCCGCCACCCCTTCTGTTACTTGGCGATTTTAACGCACTGTGACTCCCGTGGCATTCAGTTGGAGGCATTTCTTGTTTCTCTCCCCTTCCATGTTTTAAATACGGGTACTCCTACCCATTTTGATCCTCGAACTCATTCTTTCTCTTGCATCGATCTCTCCATCTGCTCTTCTTCAACTGTCCTCGACTTCACCTGGTCTGTCCTCCCAGACTTACATGACAGCAATCATTTTCCAATCATTCTTAAGTCCTCTTCATATTCTCCACCTCCTCGTAGCCCATGCTGGCAATTTGACCAGGCGAAATGGGACCTTTATGCACATCTTACTGCCTTTCATGAGGTTCCTTCCTCGTCCAGCATTGATGAGGTTTTACATCTCTTTTCGTCCTCTGTCTTCACAGCAGCTTCGCATTCTATCCCCCAAACCTCGGGCAAGCATTCTCAGAAGTGTGAGCCTTGGTGGTCTCCTGCTTGTGCTCGGGCAGTATGTTTGAAACGCACTGTGTGGGGCAGGTACCGGTATAACAAACCACAGAGAGACTCCTTGATTTTAAGCAGAAGAGAGCAATTGCTCGCCATGTCATACGCGACGCCAAACGCACTTGCTGGCGGGATTACATTTCCTCCATCACTTTGGCTTCCTCGATGAGTGCAGTCTGGAAGAAAATGTGGAAATTGAGTGATAAATTCTCCCCCGACCCGACCCGGCTCCTGTTCTTCGGGTTGCCGGTGTCGATATAGCACACCCTCTTGCAGTTGCCACTGAAATTGGTAATCATCTGGTCCACATTTCTCAGGGGCTCCATCTATGCCACTCATTCCTTTCTTCTAAGTCTGCCAGCGAGTTGAGGCCCTTAGATTTTTCTTCTCTCAGAGAAGAATCTTATAATGTGCCTTTTACCCTTCAAGAACTGGAGGCAACACTCTCTGCTTGCGGATCATCGGCAGCTGGGTCAGACGGCATACGTATTCGTATGCTTCAGCATTTACATCAGTCTGCTCTTGCTGTCCTCTTACGACTCTTTAATCTTATATGGTCGCAAGGAGTTATTCCCCAGCTGTGGAAGTCTGCTATTGTTCTTCCTTTTTGCAAACCGGGTATTACGGGACATGATGCCTCCCATTACCGTCCCATCACTCTTACCAGTGCAGTTTGCAAGGTGATAGAATGTCTAGTTAATAGACGTTTGATGAGGTACTTAGAGATGCATGGTAGTCTCTCCACTAGTCAATATGGCTTTCGTAAGAGCTGTTCTGCCATTGACCCCTTACTGTGCTTGGATACGTATATTCGTAATGCCTTTGTTAATAAGCATTCGGTTATCGCCATCTTTTTTGACCTTGAGAAGGCTTATCACACAACTTCGAGGTATAATATCTTGGCCCAGGCCCACTCCTTAGGCCTCCGAGGCAATCTACCATTTTTCCTCAAGGCCTTCTTAACTGAAAGACATTTCCGTGTCTGGGTTAGTAATGAGCTTTCCCCTGAGTTTGTCCAAGCTGAAGGTGTCCCCCAGGGTTGTGTTTTGAGCACAACACTCTTTCTCCTTGCTATAAATAATCTGGCATCAGTTCTCCAATCCAATATTTGGTCATCACTCTATGTGGATGACTTTGCTATAGCTTTTGCGGGTGCTGACGGTCACCTCATTGCAGTTTCCCTCCAGCATGCCGTCAACCGGGTTTCTGATTGGGCCACCACTCACGGATTTAAATTTTCTAGTGGCAAAACTAATCAAATTACGTTTACTAGGCGTTCAGTGGTCTTTGATCATCCATTGTACCTATACAGCTCACGTATCCCAGAACGTGATACAGTCAGGTTTCTTGGCCTCCTGTTTGACCATCGATTGTCCTGGGAACCTCACATTACCTCTCTGAAGGCAACTTGTCATAGCCGGATGAACCTCTTAAAAACCCTCGCACATCTTTCATGGGGCTGATCGTAGAACTCTCCTTCGCCTGCATTCAGCCTTAATATTATCGAAACTCGATTATGGTGACCAGATATATTTGGCTGCCTCCCCTGCTACTGTTTCCAGCCTTAATCCCATCCATCACCAGGGATTACGCTTATGCCTTGGTGCATTTCGTTCTTCCCCAGTTGAGAGCCTCTACGTAGAAGCGAACATTCCATCCTTGTCCAATCATCGTGATGCACATTGCATGCACTATTATGTTTGCTCTCATGACCTCCGCAATCCTTCCATGTATAAGATTGTCACATGTTAATAGAAGCTCGTTATTTGTTTGTCGCCCCTGTTTACTTCGTCCCTTTTCTCTTCGTCTACATTCACTCTTGTCTTACCTTCAGCTACCACCTTTATATGTTCATGTGACATCTTCCTTTTCCCTACCCCCTTGGGAAGTTCCTGCTGTCCGTGTCTGTTCTATTTCTCTACCTTGTGCAAAAACCCAACTACCTTCGGCGGCTTCTCGCTCTTTTTTTCTAGACCACTTCCGTTCTCATTCCCATGCCATTGCAGTGTACACTGATGGTTCAAAGTCATCTGACGGCGTCGGATTCGCAGCAGTGTTTCCGGACAGCGTCGTGCGAGGGCATCTATTACCCTCGGCTAGCATATTTACGGCAGAATTGTATGTTATTCTTGTGGCACTTATCCGTAATGCATCTATGCCTGTGTCACCATTTGTGGTCGTTTCAGACTACTTTAGTGCTTTACATGCTATCCGTAAAATTGATACACCTCACCCCCTAGTTCTTCGTATCCATCTTTGGTTACGCCGTATCTCTAGCATGCACAAAGATGTTGTCTTTTGTTGGGTCCCTGGTCATGTTGACGTACAGGGCAATGAACAGGCAGACACTGCTGCGGGGTCAGCAGTACAAGACCTTCCAGTTTCATATAGAGGTGTTCCATTCACGGACTATTTTGTAGTCATTGCTACCCACCTTCACACCCGTTGGCAACAACGCTGGTCTGACCTGCTAAATAACAAACTTGATTCTATTAAACCGAGTAGTATAGGTTTCTGGCCTCCTTCTTGTCACCAGTGTCGAGGTTGGGAGACTACACTCTCCCGTCTTTGCATCGGCCACACTCGTCTTACTCACGGGTATCTCATGAAGAGGCTCCCTGCCCCTCTCTGTGAGCATTGTCAGGTTCCAGTGTCTGTTTGCCATATTCTGTTGGACTGCGCACTCTATCAACGAGGATGCAGAATTTACCTCCAACGTCATCTTCACTCTGCAGCCCTTTCTTTCAAATTCAAATTCTTTATTTCATGTAATACAAGGTGGGGGGTACTTATAGTTATACATTAAAGTTGATATTACAAGATGGCCAATAATATGCCTAGGTATGCCTAGGCTTTTCAGGCAGTCTTATGATAGGTCTTACTCAATAGCTATACAATGAATATACAGATTGTAAGGTTAGGTTAGGTTTACAAAATTTAGGTACTGGAATTTAAACATTGTGAATTTAACAATTAGCATAAGAAGTTAGCAATTAGTTTATATATTAATGATAAAGGTGATATATTGGCATAATATAGTTTCTATATTGGAGTATCTTAGGCAAACTTATGACTAGCTTAAGTATTATGAGGGTCCTGATGGACCCTCCTTTAATCCTGACTCTCTCATTGACTTTTTGACAGCAACTGACTTACTGCACAAACTCTGAAGGTTATACCTCTAGCACTCCCCTCAGTCCCTTCTACCTCAATCTCTTGCTATCCTCTCTCCCTGCACTATCCACTGTCCTGCTGCACTCCATACCCTACTAATCATCCCTCTCCCTCTTACAACCCATTCTCCCTGCATCCTGCCCTAACCTGCTGCGCTGTATGACCCCTGTGGTTTAGCATTTCTTTTTTATTATAATATAATAATAATGATGAACTGACCTTTTAAACCATGGTTTTTGTTTTCACGTCTTAACTTGAACCTCCACAAAGTTTCCGTACATCCCACCATAGCACTGTACGACTGGATTTGTTTAGCATCTATTTTTAATCTTCTCTAATTCATTTCCTTAGATCAAATCTGATTGCCTCCCATTCCCAAGGGGCTGTATCACCCCAACAGGTTTAGCACTTTCTATGAATAATAAATAAATTTTCTGTAGTACTATGCATGCTTTTTCTGAAATCCTCTTAACGGGGGTGAGTATTCATTGCTGTGGTAAAGAGGGGGGTCTCCTTGTCATGGTAAAGAGACTTTTGGTCTGAGGAATTAGACGTTTCGGTCTATTTCTTCTGACCGAACCTAACTAGCCCCTCAGTCCCCCTTATCCTGTCCCATCCTCCCCATTCCTTCTTTTCCCATCCCTCTCCTTTCCTGCTTTTGACCTTTGGGGTCATTCTAGCTCCTTACTTGTGGAAAGGGTATCAATGTCCATCCCATTCTGTCGACGCCTTTGGTGGTGGTGTAGTTTGCCAGGGAATCTGGATCATCTAGGAATGTCCTAATCCCTTTCCAGTATCCCAGGGGTCAGGTTACGATGTCTTTTGATGACTGGTGTATCTCAGAAAGCTGCCTGATGGATTCCAGGAGGTGATGGTCGAAGGAGGTATGCCTTGCAGTGGGTTTCCAACCACCCTCCTATGTCCACCGAGGTGGCTCGGCGGATTTGGGGTTGCTATCCTAGATTGCTGGTTTACCGACATGAAAGGGTGATCATGTCTGTAAACCAGCAATCTAGGATAGCAACCCCAAATCCGCCGAGCCACCTCGGTGGACAAAGGAGGGTGGTTGGAAACCCACTGTAAGGCATACCTCCTTCGACCATCACTTCCTAGAATCCGACAGGCAGCTTTCTGAGATACACCAGTTCATCCAGTATGGCACAGGTTCCATGCTGCATCTGCACTACTGCCCACACTGAGAGCCTCCTTGGGTGAAGAGGGGGACATACAACCCTTTTCAGGCCTCCTTGGAACTGCTACTCCACGTCCACCCCCCCATTTTTGGGGTTTTTAAATAAAAAACAAGAGAAACTTACGGCAACCCCCTAACCATGACCTCCCTCCTCCCAAACCCTTTTTTGTGGCACCCTTTACAGACCTTGACATGCCTTCGGACACCTCTTCCAACCTGGTACCTTCAGGGAATGTTCTGGTATTACCTGGAGTATACCAGGCTGCAGGGGTCAATGCCCCCGCAGCCCGGTCTGTGACCAGACCTCATGGTGTATCAGGGCCTGATCAACCAGGCTGTTACTGCTGGCCGCACGTGATCCAACGTACGAACCACAGCCTGGCTGGTCAGGTACTGACTTTAGATGCCTGTCCAGTGCCTACTTGAAGACAGCCAGGGGTCTATTGGTAATCCCCCTGATGTATGCTGGGAGGCAGTTGAACAGTCTTGTGCCCTGACACTTATTGTGTTCTCTCAACATGCTAGTGGCACCCCTGCTTTTCATTGAGGGGATGCTGCATCGTCTGCCGAGTCTTTTGCTTTCATTATCCATCCTGCCATTTTTCTAGCAGATGCGATTAATACAATGTTATGGTCCTTGAAGGTGAGATCCTCTGACATGCTCACCCCCAGATCTTTGATCAACCCTTTAGACACCTCTGACCTCTGCATGGCTTTGGCTATGATCCCGGCTTCTCCACATACAGTGCGTTGATTTTTGGATCTGCAACTCAGGATGATGCGCCTCTAAACCCCCGTCCCAACGACCTTGACCTGTCACTGATGAACCTTCCTCAGTTTCCTCTTGCATTCATAAGAAAGGACCTCTTCAAAGGAGGCTCCTTGGCGCAGTGAAGAGGCTCTTAGTCTGAGGAATAGACCTTTTGGTCTTCTTCCTCAGATCGAACCTCATTACCCCCAATCCCCCCTTTCCCTATCCTATCATCCCCATCCCCTCTTTTACCTTTCCTCCTCTCCCCATCCCTCCCCTATCCTCTTCCTGTTTTCAGCCTTTGGGATTCTTCCCACAGGCACTAGTTCCTAGGTAAGGGGAAGGGTACCGGGGTCCATCCCATTCCGTTGAGGTCTTTGGCGGTGTTGTAGTTTGCCGGGGAATCTGGATCGTCTGCAGATCCCATTCCCTCTCCGGTCTACCATCTACCCGGGAAAGGCTTTGGGTGTCTTTCAGGTGACTGTTATATCTCTGGAGACTGCCTGCCAGTTTCCAGGAGGTGGTGGCCGGAGGAGGTATGCTTTGTGGCAGGTATCCGACTGCCCTCTCTTTTGTCCGCCGAGGTGGCTCAATAGATGTGAGGTTGCTATCCCAGATTGCTGGTTTACTTAAATGAAAGGTAGGGTATAGCACGGGTTCCAAGCCGCATCTGTGCTGTTGGCTGCGCTGAGGTCCTCTTGGGCATAGAGAAGGATTTACAGCCCTTTAATTTCTCCTAGGAGCTACCCCTCCACGTTCCCCTCCTTTTTTTTATAAAAAAAACAAAGAAAAGAAACCTAATTATGGAGACCTAAATCTATGAAAGTGCTCCTCTTGGGGCCTCTTTATGTAGCAACACCCTCTTAGGGCTCTGCCTTGTTACTGGGCCATCCTTCAGACTTTTCTTATACCCCTGTATCTTCTGTGAGTGACATTTTGTTGCACGCTCCTGATACCAAAGCTCAGCCTGACTACTCACTTCTTTGACAATGCTTCCGGTTTCTCCCCATAAGGTGCAATGGTTTTCAGATCGCACGCCCACCTCAGAATGTACCGCCTATGGTCTCGCATCTAGACAACCACGACTTTCCTTTAATGACACTTGTATTGAATGCCTCTCAATCTACTCAGAAAAGACTAACGCAATACACACTCCCTTTACATACTATGCATCATAGTACACAATGGACTAAGTTCGTCACTCTACAGCTGACATCTTCCACTATCTTTCTGATCATAGTATCAGCAAGGTTTACCACGTGTGTGTGTGTCCCAACAATTAATATTTGCACCAATAACTCATTACAGTTGTGACCGGGTGTGGACTAGTGAATTGCTCATTACTTTATAATTTGTTCATGATTGTAACCATGTATAAACGTAAGTAAGTAAATTTACTTACTTACATGATTCATTACCTTTGTAACTTGTGAGTTCATTACCTTTGTAACTTGTGAGTTCATTACCTTTGTAACTTGTGAGTTCATTACCTTTGTAACTTGTGAGTTCATTACCTTTGTAACTTGCTCAGCTATCAAAACTTTGGGGCCCAGTCCCTGGACCCATTATGTACCTCTGTAATCGTTTGACTACCACCCACAGGATGGGTATGGGGTGCATAATAAAGATATTAAACTAACTACCAGGAAGGCATTTCTATGCCATGCTGGCCCCTCAAGGGAGGTTCCTTGACGCTACCTGGAGTCTACCTGGAGAGAATTCCAGGGGTCAACGCCCCCGCGGCCCGGTCTGTGACCAGGCCTCCTGTTGGACCAGAGCCTGATCAACCAGGCTGTTACTGCTGGCCGCACGCAGTCCAACGTACGAACCACAGCCCGGCTGATCAGGTACCGACTTGAGGTGCCTGTCCAGTGCTTGCTTGAAGACAGCCAGGGGCTTGTTGGTAATCCCCCTGATGTATGCTGGGAGGCAGTTGAACAATCTTGGGCCCCTCACACTTATTGTGTTGTCCCTCAACGTGCTAGTGGCACCCCTGCTCTTCATTGGGGGATGTTACATCGCCTGCCGAGTCTTTTGCTTACGTAGGGAGTGATTTTTGTGTGCAAGTTTGGTACTAAGCCCTCGAGGATTTTCCATGTGTATATAATAATGTATATCTCCCGCCTGCGTTCTAGAGAGTACAGGTTTAGGAACTTCAAGCCTTCCCAGTAGTTGAGGTGGTTTATCGCATTTATGCGTGCGGTGAAGGTTCTCTGCACATTTTCAAGGTCAGCAATTTCACCCGCCTTGAAAGGTGCAGTTAGTGTGCAGGAATATTCCAGCCTAGATAGAACAAGCGATCTGTAAAGTGTAAACATGGGCTTGGCATCCCTGGTTTTGATTATTATTATAATCAAATAGAAGCGCTAAACCACAGGGGTTATACAGCGCTGCAGGTTATTGTAGGATGCAGGGAGAGTGGGTTGTAAGAGGGAGATGGACGATTAGTAGGGTATGGAGTGCAAGATGATGGTGGATAGTGCAGGGGTGGAGGGTAGCAAGAGATCGAGGTAGAAGGGACTGAGGGAGGTGCTAGAGGTATAATCTTCAGAGTTTGTGTAGTAAGTCAGTTTCTGTCAAAAAGTCAATGAGAGAGTCAGGATTAAAGGAGGGTCCATCTGCAAGAAGGGAAGGTAAAGAAAGGGCCGCAGAGCGAAGACGTCGTTGGAGGTAAATTCTGCGTGCTCGTTGATAGAGTGGGCAGTCCAACAGGATATGTCGAACAGACACTGGAACCTGACAATGCTCACAGAGAGGGGCAGGGAGCCTCTCCATGAGATACCCGTGAGTAAGACGAGTGTGGCCGATGCGAAGACGGGAGAGTGTAGTCTCCCAACCTCGACATTGGTGACAAGAAGAAGGCCAGAAACCTATAACCGGTTTAACCCTGGTTTTGAAGGTTCTCATTATCCATCCTGTCATTTTTCGAGCAGATGCAATTGCTACATTGGTATGGTCCTTGAAGGTGATCCTCTGACATGATCACTCTCAGGTCTTTGACATTAGTTTTTCGCTCTATTGTGTGGTTGGAATTAGTTTTGTACTCCGATGAGATTTTAATTTCTTCACGTTTTCCGTATCTGAGTAATTGAAATTTCTCATCATTGAACTTCATATTGTTTTCTGCAGCCCATTTAAAGATTTGGTTGATGTCTGCTTGGAGTCTTGCAGTGTCTTCAATGGTAGACACTGTCATGCAAATTCGGGTGTCATCTGCAAAGGAAGACACGGCACTGTGGCTGATATCCCTGTCTAT